>JARFJB010002370.1:185000-446930 GCA_036346205.1 Vesta saturnalis | reverse complement strand
TGCGTGTGCGTGGCGTGTGCGTGCGGCGGCGGCGCGTGCGTGCGTGCGTGTGGTTTTGTGCTTGTGCTTGGGTTGCGTTGGTTGTGCTTGTGCGTGGCGTGGCGTGCGTGTGCGTGTGCGTGTGCGTGGGTGTGTGGGGTGTGTGGGTGGTGGTGTGGTGTGGTGTGGTGTGGTGTGTGTGTGTGGGGGTGCGTGCGTGGGTGCGTGTGCGTTGCTTTCGCTTGCGGGGCGCTTGCGTGCGCGTGCGTGTGCGGTGCGTGGTGCGTGTGGTGTGCGTTTGGTGTGTGGAGTTGTGGTTGTTTGTGGTGTGGTGTGGTGTGGTGGTGTGCGTGTGTGTGTGTGGTGTGGCTTGTGTTTGTGTGTTGTGTGGTTGGTTGATTGTGTGTGCGTGGTGTGTGTGGTGTGGGTGTCGGTGTGTGTGTGTGGTGGGGGGTGTGCGTGTGCGTGGCGTGTGCTTGTCTTGGTGCTTGCGCGTGCGGTTGCGTGCGGTGCGTGTGGTGTGCGTGTGGTGTGCGTGTGGTGTGCGTGTGCGTGTGCGTGTGCGGTCGTGCGTGTGCGTGTGCGTGTGCGTGTGCGTGTGCTTGTGCTTGTGGCTTGGCGCTTGCGCTCGACTGTGCTTGTGCGGTGCGGTGCGTGCGTGTGCGTGTGCGTGTGCGTGGCTGTGTGTGGTGTGGTGTGCGTGGGTGGCTTGGTGTGTGTGGTTTGGTGCGTGTGCGGTTGCGTGTGCGTGTGCGTGTGCGTGCGTGTGCGTGGGGTGCGTGCGTGTGCGTGTGCGTGCTTGTGCTTGGCTTGCGCTTGTTGCGTGCGTGTGCGTGTGCGTGTGCGTGTGCGTGTGCGTGTGTGTGTGCGTGTGTGTGCGTGAGTGTGTGTGTGTGTTTGTGCGTGTCCGTGTGCGGTGCGTGTGCGTGTGCGTGTGCGTGTCGTGTGTGTGCGTGTGCTTGTATTGCGCTTGTCGTGTGCGTGTGCGTGTGCGTGTGCGTGTGCGTGTGCGTGTGCGTGTGCGTGTGCGTGCGCGCGCGTGTGCGTGTGCGTGTGCGTGTGCTTGTGCTTGTGCTTGTGCTTGCGCTTGCGCTTGAGCTTGTGCTTGTGCGTGTGCGCGTGCGTGTGCGTGTGCGTGTGCTGTGCGTTGGTGTGGTGTGTGTGGTGGTGGTGTTGTGGTTGTATGTGTTGTGTTGTGTGGGTTGTGTTGTGTGTGGTGTGCGTGTGTGTGTGTGTGGTGTGTGAGCTGTGTGTTTGTGGTGTTGTGTGTGTGGTGTTGTGTTGTGTGTGTGTGGAGTGTGGTGGTGTGCGTGTGCGGTTGTGCGTGTGCGGTGCGGTGCGGGCTTGTGCGCCTGCGGCTTTGGTGTGGCGTGTGGCGGGTGTGCGTGGTGCGTGGCGCGGTTGCGTGTGCGTGGCGGCGTGCGTGCGTGCGTGCGTGTTGTGTGTGTTGTGTGCGTGGTTGGGCGTGGTGTGTGGCGTGTGCGTGTGGCGTGTGCGTGGCGTGTGCGTGTGCGTGGTGCGTGTGCGTGTGCTTGTGCTTGTGCTTGCCTTGTGCGTGCGTGCGTGTGCGTGTGCGTGCGTGCGTGTGCGTGTGCGTGTGCGGTGCGTGCGCGCGCGGCGTGTGCGTGTGCGTGTGCGTGTGCTTGTGCTTTGTGCTTGCGGCTTGCGCTTGAGCTTGTGCTTGTGGTGTGCGGCGTGCGTGTGCGTGTGCGTGCGTGCGTGTGCGTGTTGTGGTGTGGTGTGCGTGGTGTGGTGTGTGTTTGGTGGTGCGTGTGCGTGTGCCTGTGCGTGTGCGTGTGCGTGTGCGTGCGTGTGCTGTTGTTTGCGCTTGTGCGTGTGCGTGTGCGTGTGCGTGTGCGTGTGCGTGTGCGTGGTGCGTGTGGTGTGGTGTGCGTGTGGCGTGCGCGGCGTGTGCGTGTGCGTGTGCGTGCTTGCTGTGTGTTGCGCTTGCGGGCTTGTGCGTGCGCGTGCGGTGCGTGCGTGTGCGTGTGCGTGTGCGTGGCGTGTGCGTGGTGCGTGTGCGTGTGCGTGTTCGTTTGCGCGCGCACGTGCTTGTGCGTGTGCGGTGCGTGTGGTGCTTTGTGCGTGTGTTGGTTGGTATGTTTTGTGTTGTGGGGTGGGTGGTGGTGTGGTGCGTGTGGTGTGTGGTGTGCGTGGTGCGTGTGTGTGGTGTGCGTGTTGGTGTGCGTGTTGTGGTTGGCGTGTGCGTGTGCGTGTGCGTGCGTGTGCTTGTGCTTGTGCTTGGTGCTTGCGTTGCGTTGAGCTTGGTGCGTGCGTGCGCGCCGTGCGTGGCGTGCGTGCGTGCGTGCTGGTGTGTGGTGGTGTGCGTGAGTGTGCGTGAGTGTGTGTTTGTGCGTGGTGGTGTGCGTGTGCGTGCGTGTGCGTGTGCGTTGTGCGTGTGCGTGTGGCGTGTGCGTGTGCGTGCGTGTGCGTGGTGGCGTGCGCGGCGCCTGTGCTGTGCGTGCGTGTGCGTGTGCTGCTTGTGCTTGTGCGTTGGCTTGTGCTTGTGGGTTGCGCGTGCGTGTGCGTGTGCGTGTGCGTGTGCGTGGCTGTGCGTGTGTGCGTGAGTGTGTGCGTGGTGTGTGTTTGTCGTGTGCGTGTGCGTGTGCGTGCGTGTGCGTGTGCGTGTGCGTGTGCTTGTCTGTGCGTCGTGGCGGTGCGTGTGCGTGTGCGTGTGCGTGTGCGTGTGCGTGTGCGTGTGCGTGTGCGTGTGCGTGTGGCGCGCGCGTGTGCGTGTGCGTGCGTGCTTGTGCTTGTGCTTGTGCTTGCGCTTGCGCTGAGCTTGTGCGTGCGTGGCGCGTGCGTGTGCGTGTGCGTGTGCGTGGCGTGTGGCGTGTGTGTGTGGTGTTTGTGGCGAGTGTGGTGTGGTGTGTGTGTTGTGTGTGTGCGGTGGTGGTGTTGAGCTTGTGGTGTGTGGTGTGTGGGTGGTGTTGTGTTGTGGTGCGTGGGTGTGTGTGCGTGTGCGTGTGGTGTGGTGTGTGTGTTGGGTGTGGGGGTGTGCGTGGCGTGCGTGCGCGCTTGCCGCTTGGCTCTTGCGTGCGTGGCGCGGGCGGCTTGCGTGGCGGCGCGTGGCGTGAGTGTGTGTGTGGTGTGTGGTTTGTGCGTGGTGCGTGTGCGTGCGTGTGGCGTGTGCGTGGCGTGCGTGTGCGTGTGCGTGTGCGTGGGTGCGTGTGCTGTGTGCGTGTTGCTTGTGCTTGTGCTTGCGCTTGGCTTGGCTTGTGCTTGTGCGTGTGCGTGTGCGTGTGCGTGTGCTGTGCGTGATGTCGTGGGTGTGCTTGTGCGTGCGTGTGCGTGTGCTGTGCTTGTGCTGCTTGCGCTTGTGCGTGTGCGGTGCGGTGCGTGTGGCGTGTGCGTGCGTGGCGTGTGCGTGTGCGTGTGCGTTTGGCGTGCGCGCGCGTGTGCGTGGCGTGTCGTGGCTTGTGCTTGTGCTTGCGCTTGCGCTTGAGCTTGTGCGTGGCGCGTGCGTGTGCGTGTGCGTGTGCGTGTGCGTGTGGTGCGTGTGTTGTTTGCGTTGAATGTGTGGCGTGGGGAGTTGTGTGTTTGTGTGTTGGTGTGGTGTGGTGGTGCGTGTGGTGGTGGGTGGGCGTGTGTGTGTGTGTGTGTTGGGGTGTGCGTGCGTGGCGTGTGCTTGTCTTGGTGCGTGCGGCGTTGCGCGCGCGTGGCGTGGTGGTGTGCGTGTGTTGTGGTTTGCGTTTGCGTGGCTGTGCTGGTGCGTGGCGGTGCGGTGTGCGTGTGCGTGTGCGTGTGCTGTGCGTGTGCTGTGCGTTGTGCGTGGTGCGCGGCGGCGTGTGCGTCGTGCGTGTGCGTGTGCTTGTGCTTGCGGCTTGCGGGCTTGTGCGTTGTTTGCGCGTGCGTGTGCGTGTGCGTGTGCGTGTGCGTTGCGTGTGCGTGTGCGTGTGCGTGTGCGTTTCGTGCGCGCGGTGCGTGTGCGTGTGCGTGTGCTGTGCTTGTGCTTGTTGCTTGCGCTTGCGCTTGGCTTGTGCTTGTGCGTGTGCGGGCGTGCGTGTGGCGTGTGCGTGGTGGTGGCGTGTGCGTGTGCGTGCGTGTGCGTGCGTGTCGTGTTGTGCGTTTGCGCTTGGCGTGTGCGTGTGCGTGTGTGTGCGTGTGCTGTGCTGTGGTGCTGCGCTGCGGGCTGTGTGCGTGTGCGGCGTGCGTGCGGGTGTGCTTGGTGGTGCGTGTGCGTGTGCGTGTGCGTGTGCGTGTGTGGTGGTGTGCGGTGGTGTGCGTGGTGTGCGTGGTGCGTGTTGGCGTGTGCGTGTGCGTGTGCTGTGCGGTGCGTGTGCGTGTGCTGGCGTGTGCGTGTGCGTTGCGTGTGCGTGGCGTGTGCGTGCGCGCGCGTGCGTGTGCGTGTGCGTGTGCGTGCTTGTGCTTGTGGCTTGCGCTTGGCGCTTGGCGTGGCGTGCGTGCGCGTGCGTGTGCGTGTGCGTGTGCGTGTTGGCGTTGCGGTGGCGTGTGGTGTGCGTGGTGGTGTGGTGTTGTGTTGGTTGGTGGCGTGTTGTGCGTGTGCGTGTGCTGTGCGTGTGCGTGTGCGTGTGCGTGTGTTTGCTATTGCGCTTTGTGCGTGTGCGTGTCGGTGCGTGTGCGTGGCGTGTGCGTGTGCGTGTGCGTGTGCGTGTGCGTGTGCGTGTGCGTGGTGCGTGTGCGTGTGCGCGCGCGTGTGCGTGTGCGTGTGCGTGCTTGTGCTTGTGCTTGTGCTGTGCTTGCGCTTGCGCTTGCGTGCTTGTGCGGTGCGCGTGTGCGTGTGCGTGTGCGTGTGCGTGCGTGCGTGTGTGTGGTGGTGTGCGTTTGTGCGTGTGTGGTGTGTGCTGTGTGCGTGTGTGTGTGCGTGGTGTGGTGTGGTTCTGTGTGGTTTGTGTGGTTGGTGTGGTGGCGTGTGCGTGTTGTGGTGCGTGGGGTGTGGTGGTGTGCGTTGGTGTGGTGTGTTGTGTTGGTTGTGTTGTGGGGGTGTCGTGTGTGCGTGGCGGGCTTGCTCGTTGTTTGTGGTGGTGGGTTGTGCGTGGGTGAGGGTGGTGGTGTGGGTGAGTGTGTGTTTGTGTGCGTGTGGTGGTTGGTGTGCGTGGTGGTGTGGTGTGGGTGGCGGTGTGTGTGTGTGTTGTGTGGGAAAGTGTCTGGGTGCCGCGCTTGCCGCTTGGCTTGTCGCGTGCGTGCGTGCGTGTGCGGTGCGTGTGCGTATGGTGTGGTGCGTGGTTGCGTGGCGGTGTGCGTGTGCGTGTGCTTGTGCTTGTTGCGGCTTGTGCGTGTGCTGTGGCGTTGCGTTGGCGTGTGCTTGTGCGTGGCGTGTGCGTGTGCGTTGCGTGGCGGCGTGGCGTGGTTGTGCGTGTGCGTGTGCTTGTGCTTGTGCTTGTGCTTGCGCTTGCGCGTTGTGCTTGTGCGTGTGCGCGTGGTGTGCGTGTGCGTGTGCGGGTGTGCGTGTGCGTGTGCGTGTGTGTGCGTGTTGTGTTGCGTGAGTTGTGTTGTGCGTGTGCGTGTGGCGTGTGCGTGTGCGTGTGCGTGTGCGTGTGGTGTGTGTGCGTGGTGTTGTTTGCGTGTGCGCGTGTGCGTGTGCCTGTGCGTGTGCGTGTGCGTGTGCGTGTGGTGTGCGTGCGCGGCGCGTGTGCGTGGCGTGTGCGTGTGCTGCGTGTGCTGTGCTGTGCTTGCGCTGCGCTGTGGTGCTGTGTGCGTGTGCGCGTGCGTGTGTGCTTGCGTGTGCGTGTGCGTGCGTGGTGCGCGTGGCGCTGTGCGTGTGCGTGTGCGGTGTGCTGTGCTTGTGCGCGGCTTGCGTTTTGCGTGGCGTGCTTGGCGTTGGCGTGTGCGTGTGCGTGTGCGTGTGCGTGTGCGTGTGCGTGGCGTGCGTGTGTGTGTGTGCGTGAGTGTGCGTGAGTGTGTGTTTGTGCGTGCGTGTGCGTGTGCGTGTGCGTGTGCGTGTGCGTGTGCGTGTGCTTGTGTTGCGCTTGTGCGTGTGCGTGTGCGTGGTGCGTGTGCGTGTGCGTGGCGTGTGCGGCGCGTGCGTGTGCGTGTGCTTGTGCTTGTGCTTGTGCTTGCGCTTGCGCTTGAGCTTGTGCTTGTGCGTGTGCGCGTGCGTGTGCGTGTGCGTGTGC
Organism: Vesta saturnalis; assembly: GCA_036346205.1. Taxonomy (NCBI): domain Eukaryota; kingdom Metazoa; phylum Arthropoda; class Insecta; order Coleoptera; family Lampyridae; genus Vesta; species Vesta saturnalis. The sequence goes on along the minus strand of JARFJB010002370.1, from coordinate 440,874 downwards.
ATGTGCGTTTGTGTGTGTATGTTTGTATGTATGTATGTGTGTGTGTGTGTATGTGTGTGTATGTGTGTGTGGTGTGTGTGTGTGTGTGTGAGTCTGTGTGTTTGTGTGTATGTGTGTGTGGTGTATGTGTATATGTGTGTGCGTGAGTGTGTGTGTGTGTGTGGGTGGGTCGGTGTGTGTGTGTGTGGAGAGAGAGAGAGTGTGCGTGCGTGGGTGCGTGCGCGCTTGCTCGCTTGCGCTCGAGTGCGTGCGCGCATGCGTGCGCGCGACGTGCGTGCGTGCGTGCGTGTGTGTGTGCGTGAGTGTGTGCGTGAGTGTGTGGTTTGTGCGTGTGTGTGCGTGTGTGCTTGTGCTGCGCTTGCGTGGCCTTGTGCTGTGCGTGTGCGTGTGCGTTTGCGTGTGCGTGTGCGTGGCGTGTGCGTGTGCGTGCTTGTGCGTGTGCGTGCGTGTGGCTTGTGCTTGTGCTTGCGCTTGTGCGTGGTGCGTGTGCGTGTGCGTGTGCGTGTGCGTGTGCGTGTGCTGTGTGTGTGTGTGCGTGAGGTGTGCGTGAGTGTGTGTTTTGTGCGTGTGGTGCGTGTGCGTGTGCGTGTGCTTGTGGTGCTTGTGCTTGTACTTTGCGCTTGTGCGTGTGCGTGTGCGTGTGCGTGTGCGTGTGCGTGTGCGTGTGCGTGTGCGTGTGCGTGCGCGCGCGCGTGTGCGTGTGCGTGTGCGTGTGCGTGTGCTTGTGCTTGTGCTTGTGCTTGCGCTTGCGCTTGAGCTTGTGCTTGTGCGTGTGCGTGTGCGTGCGTGTGCGTGTGCGTGTGCGTGTGTGTGCGTGAGTGTGTGCGTGAGTGTGTGTGTTTGTGCGTGTGTGCGTGTGCGTGTGCGTGTGCGTGTGCGTGTGCGTGTGCGTGTGCGTGTGCTTGTACTTGCGCTTGTGCGTGTGCGTGTGCGTGTGCGTGTGCGTGTGCGTGTGCGTGTGCGTGTGCGTGCGCGGCGCGCGTGTGCGTGTGCGTGTGCGTGTGCGTGTGCTTGTGCTTGTGCGTGCTTGCGCCTTGCGCTTGGCTTGTGCGTGTGGCCGGCGTGTGCGTGTGCGTGTGCGTGTGCGTGTGCGTGTGCGTGCGCGTGCGCGTGCGTGTGCGCGTGCGTGCGCGCGCGTGCGTGTGCGTGTGCGTGTGCTTGTGCGGCGTGCTTGCCTTGCGCTTGAGCTTGTGCTTGTGCGTGCGCTGCGTGTGCGTGTGCGTGTGCGTGTGCGTGTGCGTGTGCGTGTGCGTGGTGTGCGTGGTGTGTGTGGTGTGCGTGTGCGTGTGCTTGTGCTTGTACGCGCTTGCGCGTGTGCGTGAGCGTGTGCGTGTGCGTGCTTGTGTTTGTGCTTGGCTTGCGCTTGGAGGCTTGTGCTGTGCGTGTGCGTGTGCGTGTGCGTGTGCGTGGTGCTGTGCGCGTCGGTGCGCGTGCGCGTGCGCGTGCGTGTGCTTGTGCTTGTGCTTGTACTTGCGCTTGCGCGTGTGCGTGTCCGTGTGCGTGTGCGTGTGCGTGTGCGTGTGCGTGTGCGTGTGCGTGTGCGTGTGCGTGTGCGTGTGTTTGTTATTTCGATATTTTTCTTAAATTCAAGCACATTTTATGATCATGAACTAGGTCTTTACACGATAATCTCAACGTATTGCCAGATTAGCGCTTCTTTTAATAAAATGTGTGTTTTCCATGTCACTCTATTAATTTGAAATGCAATCTTGTAACCGTGTATAGACTGACTGAAAAATTTAAATTTTTTTTATGAGAATGTTTTAATTTTTTTATGAAACTCGGCACTAAGGATCAAAATTTAATTCTAAAACTTTTTCTAATAACTTTTTTCGATATCACCAACGCGATGAAAGTTATAGGCAATTGGAGCACTTTGCGAGGTCGTAGTAGGCTGGGTCTACAGTGCACATTTAAGTTAAGTACATCAAAACATATGATGTGTGAATCTGTATTACTGTCTAAAAATTCAAACCTATACTCCTTAAAATAGCGAAACTGTAAGGGTGTTTTCATCTTAAATGCGACACACTGGTAAGCTTACGCAATCATAACAACAATGGAGTAATACTCAACAATATGTTTGAAGACATACAATTCAAAGTGAATTTCTAAGGGAATTTTAAGTATTTTGTTTTTGTGGTAAAACGTCATTTAAGTTACCGTTCTCCTGTGTATCAGTTTAATGTTGATTTAGGTTACATCAAAAACTAAGACAGCTAGATTTATAAAAGTGCATGTCCAGCACAGAATAAAGTTTTTCTACCACTCCTTTGGGAATCCACGTCTATTTTTGCACTAGTATTTTCATTTCTTCAAACATTTCAGTTTTCATTAAGCAGAAAATAAATGCGTTTGTTTAGATGTTTCAAGCTTGCCATAAATCGTTATGAGTAAGAGTTATGTATTACAAACCAACCACTACATTATCAATTGATGTAAATTGAAAATGTATTTTTAATTAAATTTATGATGATGTGCTTGATTTTATGCAGTTAAATAAATATCGTGATCATTTAAAATCTGCTTGGAGCAAATAGAGAAAATTTCACAAATACGATATGATTGTCAGCTAGCAGTAACGAATGAACTACTTATTCAGTTATGTAAATGTCATTACCACGAGTTCGAGCAGATTGCACCATCAGTAAGGAACACAAAAATAAAAACGTTTGCATATAAAACAGTCTTCTTTTTCGTATGTAATTACAGAAATTTAAATATACCGATCCTTCATAATTCTCTTGCACATTGAATAAATAAACTGTAAAAAGATATATGTAATTTGACAGGAAAATCATAGTGATGAAATATTTTGCTAGAATTTTATGTGGCGTTCTATCCAATAAATGTCATAGGTGACATTTTAACGGGTACAGTTCTTTACAAACAATAAAAATTTAAAATGTGTTTACTAGTATTTTTTATAATAAGGTAACAGTTGTTTAGTTTAGACTGTACTAAACATTAAAATGCACATCCGAACACAGGGAGTAGAGGACAATAATTGGAGATATTTTGACTTATAATATTTTTTGCAGTGTGGTAAAGGTTCTTTTGCGAAATCAGTTTTTTTAGGTTTTTTACAGAAACGGTACGTGGAAACTAATGACACTTCACTTCTAATATCATGGGTGGCCAATTCAGCGGTGTCAATTTTTCTTTCTTCGGAACTCTAACACAATAGAGAATTCAAGATAGCGGAAGAATGTTTTTTTCCGGGATTCAGTGCCATTTTGGGAATGGAGCTTCAGTTACATTTAAACAAAAAAATAAATAAAAATTTTTAAACTGTAAGAAAAAACTGCATGTCTTGTGGTGCCCAAAAAATTGATCGCATTTAGCTGAAATTATGTGGATAATTAATCCTAATTATTGTTAGCAATAATCCAAATTTTCAGCTTAAAATAATTAAAACTGTAGATATAGTAGATTTTTAATATTTAATTCGGTAAAAAAAAATTAATCGATTTGTATCGTTTATTGAATCATTTGTTTCGAACGACAGTAATCATAATTTCTCCAGCGTTGCAGGTGACTAATACTGATTTAATCAGAAAGTTACGTTGATATGAATTTTTCTAAGGAAGAGTACGTAGACATACATTTGGTTTATGGGTTGACAGATGAAAATTATTGACAAGCTGCTAGATTACATGTAATTAGGTAGGTAAGGCAGTGTTATTGTACTGCTAGACTCCATCATAAAAATACTTAGCTTCCAGGTTTAAATGGTGTATTTTTTGTTTATAATTATTTTGTATAGATTTAAATGTTTCAATAACAATTACAGTGATCGTCCTTAGTAAAATCTTTAAGAAATTACTTGAGATGTGAAATATGAAAAATATGAAAACGCGTTCTCATATTTCATAAATTTGTTATAACATCTCCAGTCATATCTTAAAGATTTTGCCACTTACTTAGGACGATAACTGTAATTGTTATCTAAACATTTAAACTTATATAAAAAATAATTAAAAAAATACACCATTTAAACTCGAAGTGAAATGTTTTGATTTTTAACTTTATGGTGGTTGCATGTGGTTTTTAATTTTACCAATTATATTTTATTTTTGTTTAGCAAAGAATGATAAGTTAAGTTGCAATACTTTGCGGTTAAGTAATTCAGTCTATTTTATCAACATTAATTTACAATGGACCACTAGAATTTCGGTAAGTTCATTCTTATCAAACCAACAACTAATTAACTTCTCAATTTAATGGATATAACGACTTGACGACAGGTAAGCGTAAACATAATACAATGATTTGTAATTAGAAAACTTATTTTTAATTGCAGCACAAAGACGCTACTAATTAATCCCAAAATACAATGCAGTTAGTTTATTCCTATAACCCTAAGTCACTGACCTGTATACTGCCCTGTTAAGCATAGATGTCGTATCTACATTTTTTCATATTTTCGGTTTACGACGTCGACAACTAGATAATTGGTAAACCTATCATTCTGTTAAGACTCAAAGTCGTATCTTTCACTTTTATAGCCTCTAGGAGCCTGCAAAGTTTCGTCGTATCTGCAAAACTGCCGTATTTGTTAATTTGAGTTGTCGTATCTGACAATATTAGAAGTATATGACGTAACTACACAAAACAGCAAGCAGTTACGACAAATTAACTTAACAACGTGTTACTTACGACAATTTGCACTAACAGTGGGAAGTGTTTTCTAACCTTACTTTTTAGTGATTCTGTTACGTCGCATGCACATGGTAGCGTAAACTGAACTGTGAAATTCTTGTGAAATAAGTTAAAGCAATAAGTGCCTTGGTGTTGTTTTCTTTAGTACATTGTTGTGACAAGTCGTTTTTGTTTGCTTAGTGAGTGAAGAATTATAATACCAAAAAAGTGTTTAAAATAAATACATATAACATTTATTTTGTTTGTCAAGTACTATAACACCACCTCAAAATTAATCCAAATAGTAGATCTTTTAAAATTTTATTAGCGCTAAATAAGGGACTGAACGAGAAAATTAAAGACCAAAAACGTCAACAGAAAGTGTTAAGAGATAACGTAACCCTAAGAGATAATGATCCAGACTTTATTCCTGCAAATTCTACATATGATTCAGACAGTAATAGTTCCGAAACCGAAGCTTCTAAATTTAGCTGCAATCGTTCCGATATGAGGAATTTAGAAAATCAAGAACAACCCAAGCGAAAGGTTGTCTTAAGTAATGTTCTCACAACTTCAGAGAATAATGATAAATTGCATAATGAAAGACCTAATAACAGCAACGTCGCATTGTGGCAAGATAGCACTGGTGTTTCAATTTAAAGAGAATGGCGGTATACGTTTTATTATTGAAATATTAGAAAATATTATAGACAATGCCGTGGACAATTCAGAACAGAAGAATTTTACGAAAAAAGGACAATTCGCAAAAGAAAGAAGTTTGATTTGAGCCCAGCCCAAACAAAAAAAATAAAACTAGATGCCAAGACAGATAAATATAATGTAAAGCAAGCTTGTAACGAAAAAACTTGCAGAAAAAGTGTTTTAAGAGAATTACCACGCCAAGGCGAGGAGAGATAAATATAGAGTTTTGGAAGCTAAACGTAAATGAGCAAAAGAACTTTATTTTACACAGTGTCTCCCAACAAAATACAAAAAGAAAAACAACTCATTGTCTTACTTCAAGAAGGTCTAACACATACCTTTATTTTTTGAAAGACCTAGGAGGCTGTAAGCAAAACGTATGCAAAATATTTTTTCTTGGAAAATTAGAGTATGAAAGCAAAAATGACCGAGTAGTAAGAGATGCACTAAATAAGACAAATTGGAAAGTAACAGTTAAACCGAATCAACAAGGAAAGTGCAACTAGATGAAATTTGATAGAGATTTAATAATTAAAGATATAGAATCATTTAGGCCAACTATCGCCCATTACCGTCGTGAACATGCACCAGAGAGGCGCTATCTTTCCTCGGATATTACTATTACAATGATGTACAATCACTATCGTTCCATGTATCCCAATATACATTTTTCGTATTATTTATATAGAGAAGTGGTCAGCAGCTTGAAAATATCCTTTGTAAAACTGCACGAGGAATGTTGGATTTGTGAATTGTTTGATTTACATGCAAAATTGCCTTCCCACAAAAAGGATGTCCCGGACGACAACTGCGATGAATGCAAGAAATTCGCTGCCACACAAGAAAAAGTACACATCAGCTAGAAAGCACTATCAAGAAGATTCATCCTCTACCACGACAGATGAACAAGTAATTGCATCTGCAGACCTACAAAAGGTAATCTCACTAGCTAACTCTAATTTAAGAAGCTAAATTTCACTAATTAATTCATAAAGCAATGATAAATTATTTTGTTATAGGTAATTATGCTTCCCAGAATGGAAATGTTTAAAGAGGTAATTTTTGCACCTCGAGTAATAGCATATAATGAGAGTTTTGTGATTACTCGGCAAAAGCAAACAATTCCAACAGCGGTTATTTGGCACGAAGCCATATCTGGACGATCTACACGAGATATTACTAGCGCGTTCTATGCTTTTTTATTATCTATTCGAGATGCTAGATATGTTATTTTGTGGTTGGATAATTGCGGCTCCCAAAATAAAAACTGGACAATATTTACTTTTTTTGTTCATATTGTAAATTCAGCACAGGTTTCCCTTGAATCATTTAAGGTCAAATATTTTGAACCACGGCACACGTTTATGGGGGCCGATTCCTTTCATCACCAGGTCGAACGGTGTCTCAAACGAAAGGAGAAAATCTATGATTTTAAAGATTTCAGTGACTGTGTAAAAGATGCTGCCAATAATGCCAAAGTCATTAGTATGCGCATAGGCGACTTTTATAATTGGCAAAATGGCACATCACACTATAAACTCAATAAAATCTCTCCTCGCCCGTACCTTAATGAGATGGTAGAGGTCAGTTTTTTTAGAGGGAGACATACACTGATATATAAGACAGATTTTGACTCTGTAGTAGAAACGGAACTAAATTTTCTAAGTGCAACAATGGTCAAGGGAGGTGTGCCAAAACCTTCACCGAAAAGCACCCCAAGAGGAATCACCACAAAAAGAAGGGATCTTATATTAGCAAAACTCACTGGTACAATGCCAATGAATAGGAAGAAATTTTGGGAGGATATTCCTATTTCGATGGAAAGTGGAGATTTAGATGATTCGAATTAATGGCTGATCTTGAACTACGTTTTATTTTTGTTTTTTTTTTACTAGGTTCTGTAATATCGTTTGTTTTGTAGAATACAGTTAATAGTTTTTTATTCAATAAAGTTACTTAAGTTTTGTGCAGATACGCATTTTTGTTACTCTGCAAACTTGATACGATGTTAGTGCTAAATGTCGTATCTATCAAAACTCTAATTTCTGACTATATTTTGGAATAATGCTCTGGCTTATTAAAATTCTGCTTTGCAACTTTTAGTAAATGTAAAATTAAATATTTAATAAAATACACAAATTTGGTGGCATAACAATTTTTACTAAATGTTGAATATCTCAAAACAGTGATTTTGTCAGTTACGACTTCTATGCTTAACAGGGCAGTATATACAGCTGATTGTAAATCGTCTACTCGAAACGTACTCAACTTCTGGTTCGCTAACGGTCCTTCCATGTATTTCTCCAACTCCAAATTACACTAAATGAATTGTACAGAGCGTATTACTTATCCTATTACTGTGATAAACGAAAATAATAAACTCCAAAGCCGACAAATCCAGTAAAACAAAAACAAAGAAAACAGAAAAACGAAAAACCCTATAGGAAATAATAATGTAAGTTAGTCAACAGATAGTATATATAAATTACCTTCGTCGTAGGGTTTTTAGGTGATGATTCTGCTACTCGTATGTTGTTAACGTTTTTAAGTCATCAGGGCCGCAACCAACTTAGTTACAAGAAGTAGTCTGGCTGCCTTACTCAAGGAGGTGGGCACAAAGAGAACTTGTTAGTCAAATGTACACATGTAAGTATTAATAGATTTGTTCCTTAGGTCTGAAATTGGGATTAAGATACACCAAGTTCCCCATTGGTAGTATCAATTTCCATTGCAAACAATCTTGATATCGCAATAACAAGACACTAAAAGTGGTCTTTGTTTTAAACAATCCTATCGCCGTATGTAGTTTACAGCTTTTTAATCTTGTGTTTCATTTTGATCTCCACACCTTTTACAGATTTACAGATGTCATCATTACATCAAAATATAACAAAGTTTATCCCTGTGAATGAATAAAGCAAATTGCTCAATTTGCAACTGTGTGTGTGTTTGTCTTATATATATATATATATATATATATATATATATATATATATATATATATATATATATATATATATATATATTTAAGAGGACGAGGCGGTCAACTGCGGTTGGACTATAGCGGTATAAACGGGTTACTCGAGCGCCAATCTAGGAGAACGGTGTAGAGAGGCCTAGATTTCTCTGCGGGGGATTAAAAAAAAGTAAAAGCGGTCCAAGTAGAGTTAGTGAAGGCGTCAGCGTACCAGGGTTTCCGAAAGTTTAAATCGGTGCCGGTATTTAAGACTTGTGTCGCTGTTGAGTCGGAAATGCGCGGTCCCGGTTGTATGACTTCATGATTAATTCAGTTACAAAAAAATATAACTTCTGGTACAGAGATCGGAACAAAAATTAAAAAAAATTAAATTGTATACGTTGTGAAGGACAATAACGCGAGTTGTCAAACAGCAAGAAAGTAAATAAATACTCTGTACTCAGAAAAGAAATTAATTTTGTTATCACGGGTAAGTGGGACAAATTAAATTAAGATTTCTCGGAAAAAAAATAATACTCAAAAATGAGTGGTTACGGTGCGAGGAATAAGCCTCTAACTTATTAGGGAAGCTGTAAAAAAACGCACTATAATGATTGGCGATATCAATTGACCAAATAATTATACGCCAACGGTGGAGAGAAAATACCTAAATTCCTGAAAAAGAAATACAAACAAAACCAAAAATGTATTCCAATGCTTAGTTGTCACTAGGTATACGGAGAAACTAAACAAAATATTCGCTACAGTCGCCAAGCTCAACACGCTATAATAAAAAAATACATATATAGGAAATCATATTGGCCTAAACAGACTATCAGTTAATACAACGGCTATACCCCAAAATAAAGCAATTAATTCTTCTTAATCCGTTTGAAACTAAAATTAGTTTCTGAAGAAATAGAAACACAATGTGTTTGCGGAAACAACTTAAAGACACTATAAAGGCGGCTATATAAAACAAGAGCAATTTATTCTTTTAAATGTAACATAAAAGAAAAATCCTAATTACGAAATTTAGTCACTTGAGCTGCAGAAAGGTAATCGCGGTTCTATAAATGCTTACACTAAATGTTTAACATTAATGTGCAATCGGCGACGGAAACCTTGAACCAATAAATCAATTATTACTGATCTTATTTGTCTAAACGGAAGGTAATAAAATTAATCGATGTGGAATTGACAATATAGAACAAATGCTTTCTGTCCCAACAAAAAAATCCTAAGTGTAAGATGCAATCAAATACAATCAAAAGATATTATTTCTGCAAATGTTCGTACTTGAACTTTTAATTTAATTTAATTTTAATTTAAATTTAATCTATAAGCAGTTACCTCGTATAAAAGAAATTCTAATTATAACGTGTAGCTAAATGGTGGGCCTGTAAATGCGTAGGTGAAACTTAATGTGCAGTTGATTCGTGGTGTGAAAACAATTTTGTATGTAAACGGTTACTTAGGGATAAAATGTTCACCTACAAAGGTATAAAAATGATTAACGTACAGATAGACAATTTAATATTAGTTGCAATACTGACTTAATTAAGACGGTAACGGTAGTGCTTCCAAACTGCAAAGACAGTAGGAAGAGTTACAGGGTGATTCATTTGAAAATTTTGAGGTATTGCTTGATTTTAGTTTTGTTTCTCCCTGTATTAAAGAAGTCACAGATAAGAAAAGTAAGTAATTTGAACACAGACAGTGATACGACACTTATATTAAAATACAGAGACCTCTTGATTTATTTTGATTTACTGCATTGCAGAGTGTTAAAGATGGAGAAATTTTCACCAATATTTGGTCATATCTTTCAAAACACTCTATATAATATATTAAAATGCTGTATTATTTTAATGTTCTCGACGAGATCTCCGAATCTTGAATAAAATATAGTATGTTTCATTTAAAAAAATATGTTTGTGCTCCCACGACTTTTAGGAACACCCTGTATAACCAAAAGTATTTTCAAAATGTGCGCTCAGTAACTGTACTAGCCCACACAAAATTTGAACGACTATATCTTACAAACGATGTAATCTCTGATGTCAGATATATATATATATATATATATATATATATATATATATCACATAATATTATATATATATATTATATATATATATATATTAATTCTGACATCAGAGATTACATCGTTTAAAGATATAATGTGTCAAATATTATATTATATAATTATATTTGAACATGGGACATGGGAAAGACAAGAAGTTATTGATATCTCCACGGAGAATGAAACTTTCGTTTATGATCCGCATTCGAATGCCCGGCTGTTTCTAAGAAAACTCAAAGATAAGTGGGTTGTTGCAAAGAAAATAGTGACAAAAAAAAGAATCCAACGTCTATACTAAGTGGGCTTTTTGCGTGACAATATGGGATAATCGTCCCAAAAACGCAACAGTACAAGAGTTACCTCGTCTACCTTACAATCTTGATTTTGTTACTCATGATTTCTTCCCTCTACCTAAAATCACACATCGCCTTCGTAGAATTTGTTTTGAAAGGCTCTCGACGATGTAGCCTAAGATGACTTCCACGAATGTTTTGAATTGTGGTTTAGGCACATGGTATTGTGTGATTACACTAATAGAGAATACGTTATAAACTTGCAATGAAAATATCAAGTATAGCTTTTTAAACCCTAAGTATCTCACTACTTTCCTAGTTAGCCTCATACGCAACTTTGTAGAAAATAGCGATTCACCAGATGGTAAGAATAGAAGTGGCATAACAGCAGTTGTAATTTGAGACATGTCCTTCAAATCTTAAACAATGCCCTAAGAACGGCGTTTCCATTAAGCAAGTATCCCTTTCGATTTTATGTTTTTTCAATTAACAAAAGACGGTAGCCTTCATAGGGTCCACAACAGATATATTGAATACTACTAGTACTAGTTTGTATTTCTTCCTATTTCTAAAACTTGCAATGAACCGAGCGCTTCAAAGAAGAGGGTGTCAGAATTTTACCGTAAGCTCTGCTTGAAGTGTTGACCTAGATTACTAAACGTAAGGCTGGTTGTAAAAGCTTTCAACAATTCATTATTTAGATGGATAAATATTAAATGCATAATATGATGAATGTCATGTAAACACATAATTTTCCATGTTGATAGTAGCTAGCATGGTCCGGGTGGTCCATTAATAAAGGAAGCGGACAGTATATGAGAAACTGCATTTCGGGAAAATATTGATTGTAAAAGTGACCAAGAGAAATTGCTAGAAATTAGTTTCAAGGCCCTGCGATGGCCGCTAGGGGCGTACACGAACACCAAATTAGAAAATCGGCTTTTTTATTAAATCGGCATTATCAAGTATGTCCAAAATAGTTCTGTTATATACTACATAGGCTTAGAAACATTTCCTTTTTTAGTATTTTTCTTGTTAAATGAGGTGGGGGGAGGTAAATGTTCACTTGAAAAAATGTGATAACTTCTTTTTAACTCAACCGATTTAAATAAACTAAGTCTCGTTTGAGAGAGGCTTCCTGGATGCTTCTAATAAAGTATTAACATTGTCAGTTTAGTTTTGTTTTTCTAGTCTGTAGATGGTGCCGTAAATTTTTGCAACTTTCTCGAAAATTGTAAATGTAAGGGGATAATTATCTTTAACTCACGAAAAAGAGGGTGAAAAGTATAGGAATTGGTGAAAAAAGGTCGATCTCTTCTTTAGTTACAAAGATAATAAAAATAAATGAAAAATTTATTTTACAAGTAACAAAATTGGATAGCACGTTTAACTGTCATCAATCATTAAAATTTATTAGTAATTAAACTATTAAAACAATAGTAATAAATTTTAATGTATTAAATGTTTCTTGGGGGGCGTATTTTTAATTTAGATCGGATAATAAAATCTATTTTTTAAATTATTATGTTGCATTACGAATTTCCTTTTTATATCTGTGACCCTATAAAGGACCGATGTTGTAGAAAAATGATGTGCAACAGCCTTAAAATTGTAGAAATTGTCACCCGTGTCCTTCAATACAGAGCTGCAATATCTCACATATACATAAAATAGCAATCCAGTAAAAAAAATAAGTAGGTCTTGAAATGCTAAAAATAACACAAAACCATAACCACTTTAAATATTGCTTTGCATAAAAATAATATTAGTTCCATTAAAGTTTCTCTTGTTCCGTGCTTCAAAATGCCATTAGCAAATGAAATAGAATTTGATATATTTGCTCAATATTTTGAATGCATGAAGAATTCAACTGTTTCTGCAAGAGTATATGTTGCGCGGTATCCAGCAAGACATCATTACGAGAAAAGAGTTTCTGAGCGATTAACGCGACGTTGAACAAATACCGGAAGCTTCATCAGCGCGTTTTTCCTAGACGGGGTAGAGACCGAAGTGAGGGAAATATCACAAACGTACTAGCGCATACTGAATGTAATCCTCATGGAATCACTGGAGATACACCTTGCCTTGTTAATATCGTTTAATATAAACAATTTCATTTAAAATTTGGGCTACACCCGTATTTTTCAGTTCTCCATCAGGCAATAACATCCCTCGATTTGGATAGAAGAGTTGATTCTTGCCATTGGTCGCTAAGCATGGTAACTCAATATCCCTGACTACTATCAAATATTCTATGGATATACCAGTCTACTTTTCACCGTATACCAATGACAGAAATTAGTGCTGAGCCGAGCCAAATAGTAAGAGAAGAAAATTAAATGATGAAAACAGAACATTTAATGTAGAATGGGAATTTGATTTTTTCTTTACTTATGTGAAAGATAAAATTATGTGTTTGTTGTGCAATACATTTTTAACTACTTTGAAAAAAGCGAATGCAAATAAAAGTAAAGCAAAATACCACTGCAGTTGCTGTTACGTACAAAATAGCACATATACTTGGAAAGAGAGGCAAACGATTTAGTGACATTGAAATAATTAAAGAATGTATTGTTGAAGCAGTTAGTTTGTTAGATCCAGGAAAAGTTGACAAATGCAAACAATTACCTCTTTCCAGAAGAACTTATAACAAATCGACAGCACGAATTAGCGCAAAATGTAACAGAACAACTTCGTACAATTATACAAAATGAAGGTGTTTATTTTTCAATTGCTTTAGACGAAAGCACTGATAAAAGAGATTCGACATAAGTTTTATGTTCTATTCGTGCTATAACTAAAGATTTTCAGTGTTATGAAGAACTACTTACGCTTGGTACAACAAGTGGAAGAACTCGCGGAGCCGATATTTTCCAAAACTTCAGCGATCTGTGTAATCAATTACAATTAAATATCAGTAATTCAGTGAGTGTCTGCACCGATGGCATGCCATCATGAGAGGCAAAAAAAAAGGATTCTTTGCTTTATTAGAAAACGAAAACTTAAACTTAAAAAAATTATTATCATTTCACTGCATCTTGCATCAGCAAAATCTTTGCGCAAAATCTACCATTTTGCAAGACACTCTGAATATTGCCATTACGATTGTCACCTATAGTCGCCTAAATGAAATGCGTCATCGTGAATTTCGGCAGATGCTAGATTTAGACGACGAAACGTACAGTGTTGACCTACCGTACTACTGCAAGGTTCGCTGGCTATCAACAGGTCAGGTTTTGATAAAAGTTTTGTCTTTACGACGACAAATATTAAACATTTATCAAGAATATGGAAAACTATGTGACCTATCAGATGAAGTATTTTACAGAAACATTGCAATTTTGTCTGATATTATGACAAAACAAAGCAATTTAAATATTTTGCAAAATGTCCTAGCGTTGAGAAAAAAATTATCATTTTTCAAAACATTGCTCTCCGCTCGGACATATCTGCACAACAGTTCCCGGAGAGAGCAAAAATGTCGAATGAGCAGAACTGTGAAAATAAAGTATTCGATGAATGTGTAGGTATCTTCGATTCCTTAATAGAAGAGTATGCCAATAGATTTTCTGATTTTGTCGAGCACACTCCTGCTATGAAACCACATTTAGTAGATTTATCAGAGGCTCCTACGGAACTACAAATGGAGTTATTTGACTTGGGGGAAGAGAGTATCATCAAATCCCTTTTTAACGCTAAAAAGGATCCCATAGAAATCTGGAAAAATGCTGTTGAATATCCATGCCTACGAGAACATGCACGCCGTTTACTTTCCTGCTGCAAGACAACACTTTCCCTCATGACAAAAATGAAAACAAGTTTAAAAACGCAAATTACAGATACACATTTAGAGGATGAATTAAAGCTGCGTGTTATTAATCTTACTCCAAATATACAATTACTTTCAAGCAAAAAAGAAATGCAAAGAAATATTCTATATTGTAAATTTTTATATTTTAAGTATATTATATTTATAATATTGTAATATTAATTTTTTTTTACATAATGCAATAAATTGATAGACCCATACAAAAACTATAATAATTTCACAATAGTCACTTTCATAGGTATATCAGCTTATGCGGCCTCTCTACTTACCACCTAATTTAAATGTGACCTGTAATGATAAAAAGCTTCCTCACCTCTGTTATAAACTGTAGACATAAATAGTGATAATGGTAAAATTCTGTACTTCCTCGATAACTATTGCCTGTATAAAAAATAAGAAATCATCAAGGTTACAATAAACGTTAAACAGATACCTTAGAAGTTAAAAACTGGACTACATAAACGACAAAATTTCAAAAGCGACTTTCCTTGCTTTTTTGATCGCAAATTCTCTAATTAAATACGTCATATCTAACGCTTATTACAGTCAAATTCGTAAGTCTATTCTGGCTCAGGGTAGACCTCAAACAGTTTTGAATTATTTTAAATCAACAACAGTGACAGGCATCGTTAAAAAAATTCTTAGGGCTACAGATAAATTTGGGAAAGTGCTAATTAAATCGTTAGCTACACGATATTCTAAAACCTCCTTGGCCGATTTGAGTTCTTTATGTGGACAATACTTCGATTTCATTGCATAATTGCATTAATATCAATTTGTATTGTAGACGAATCGGTTAATTTGGTTTGTAAATCCACATTACATTTCATTAAATTCTTTTTATCCATAGATAAAGAGTCTAGATTATCTAAAGACAAAATAGCTGTTAAACTTTTTCACTAATTCGAATCTGTCATTTAATTTTGATACTGCTATATCAAGAATATAAAAATACAAATTAACTTTAAAATTAAACTCGGGTAATTCGACTAATTCATCTTTATATTCATAATAAAAAAAAACCTTTTTCTTTCTCGGTCTAACCAAACCTATAGCTCGAAAAATAATTGCACAGTTTATATCTACAGCAATGTGTTTCGCCTTATTAAGTATTGCTGCAGAACTACCATCTGATTATATTCCAATGCAAACATTCTGAATTTATTTCAACATTTTTACAGCTTCTGGTAAGATAACATCAGATTTTGGCATAATTTTGCTTACGGGGTTTATTTTAGATAGAATATTGTACGAAATGACTACAGAGCATAAAAATTTATATGATTTTACTTTATTAATTAGTGATCTTGCCAGGTTCTTTGTATCATTGTCTCTGGAATGTATCATTAAAAAGGAAAAAGAGAGCATCATGAACTTTTCCTAAATTAAATCTAAGGTATTTAGTGGCATCGATTCTACTCTCCCATAGTGTTTCAGATGGATGTTTTACAGTTAACGTAGGAATTTCTTTCATATTGGCGCCATTATCATATCCCTGCCCTTGCCTGTCCATAATATCTATATTTAATTTTTTAAATAATCCAGTAAGAAGGCTGTTAATCCTACACCAGTAGTATCCGTAACTGGGCACAATCCTAAAAAGTGCTCTATAATTTCAATATTCTTTGAAATGTCATTAATCAAAACGGATCTGACAATTGCTTAACTTTTTCACCTCAAATCAATTCATTTTGGATTTGGTCACCTAAATAATGTGGTATATTATTGCTATCTTTTTGAATTCTCCCAAGATGTTCCGCCATGGTATTATCAAATTTTACAATTGATTCAATTAGCTTCAAAAAATTACCAACACCTTTTTCAAACAGTTTCTGATTATTTCCTATAAACGCTAGATTATGCCCAGTAAAATGTTGAATGATACAAATCATTCTTCTCAATAATTCACGCCCATCTTTTTTTTCCAACTGAATTGAATTTTGGTTGACTGAGTCAACAGTACCTTTTTCGATAGATTTTTAGTTCAGCCCATTTCTTAACAGTTCAAAACGTCCCTTAATTTTTCGTGTGTCTAAATTTTGAGATGTGTTGCCAGTCAGTATAACCCTTATCGTCGTTAAAGCTATTGTCAGAAACCTTAAATAATTTGTAAGAAAAGCAGAAGACAGAATTATTTGACCATAGCCATATTCTAGGAACTTTTTCATTATTGCTTTAAGTTTTTGCGGTAATAACTATTTGTAACAGATCTATTTGAATAGACTAATGGAAATGCAATATTTTTCAATTGCAATGGCCCTACTTCTAGAATAGACGTTCTAACCTTATCTGATAAAAGGCCAAAGAGATGGATATATATTTCCACCCCAGCATCGACAGCAGCAGCTTCGGTTGATGATGGTGGATCCAGTGTGTCCGGTGCATCCGCTTCGGATTTCTCATTTTCTTGCTACTGCTCAATTTGTAGATTTTCCGTAAGGTGTCCCCCCACTTACGGGCTGGTTGATGGTTCTACGGCTGTAGCCGTTGTGGATACAATAAGTGTTTTTAAGGAGACAACCAGTCCTTTTTTTTATTTATTCTTTTTCGGACTTTCTCTTTCGATACTGAAAACCGGAAAGTCTTTTTCTACCATCAGCCATCTGAACCAATCATAAAGGAACCTTAACAATAGCCAACGGAATGGACAAATAAAAATCAAAGTTTAAAACGTGTTTAAAATACTTACGATTTAAAACTTTAAACTTCAAAATGCACTATGTTTAGTCTATAACACCTGTGTACGATCGCGAAGGCTATCTCGATGCCGTTTTATGTAGCCGAAGCCGATTTCGCCGAATCTCGTATGTAGGTGGCATTATTTCGTATTTTATGCGGTAACCCTTAAGTTGGCAGTGACCGTACTCAATTTTCTATTCGCAACAGCGATTGGCAGCGTGTTTTTATAATAAGAATGAATTATAAGTAATAAATTATTAAATGCTTGCCCACTTTAAAACAGTTCAATACTTTCCGTATCAAGTTACCTATATATGAAAAGACAGATTGAGTGATCTAAATAAAAATGCTAAAATGTAGTAAACGCTTTTAGCTTTTACTTATTTTATTTTGCCACCCCAAGTAGGTTGCCGCCCGGGTTCTGTACACCCCTTGCACTCCCTACACGGCTCGGTCCTGACAGAAGTAGACTGATTTTTTGTCTACGCGTAAGAGATCGCAGCTGTGTATTGAGCAGCACGGGCGACATTTTGAACATTTTGGGCGTAATTAGTTCCACAGTACTAGGACAGTTGCACATCTTTCTTTTATAAGATCGGACCTTTTCAGGGGCAGAGATAATATATAAAGGAAAACTCCTAATGCGACATAATTTTTTAAAAAATAAAAATTAAACATATCCCTTCTAGGGTATATTCAACATACTAAGTTTTGTTCGTATTGTTCAATATCAATAATTAATAAATTTCGATAATTATTTTTTTATTGTTAATTATTATTATTATTATTATTTTTTTTTCTTGGGCATCGATTGCTTCGATCATTAGCCCTTACTATTATTGGCTCACGTATAATTATATTTCATTATATAAATGTATCTGCTTTAAAAAATTTATTAACGTCATCAATGAGTTTTCCGTTAGGGCTAATATATGCGATAAACTATGAGGTAAGTTGTTATCTTTTCTATGTTGGTTGCATAGTTCACATTCTAGTAAGATATGTTTAATAGTTAATATTACGTTACAGTTTTCACAAATGGGTTGGACCCTTCTGTCCTTTCCTGGGGATAAGAGATATGCAGATGTTAGTCGACAATGACCAATTCTTACTTGTTCACGTCTATTTAGAAACGTCGGGTATACCGTTTTTTCAACCGTTGTTTTAATTTCTAATAGTTTGTTGTTGGATCTGTTCCACTCATTTTCCCATATTTTATGTATTTTTGGTCAATGATACGTACAGGGATCACATCTGGTTCAGAGGAATTTGCTGATAATCGTGCAGCTTGATCTGCGTGTTCGTTTCCTGTGAGACCACTATGACTTGGAACCCACATAATTAGGATGTTGTATTGTTCTTCCAATAGGTGGGCAATTAATGATAAAATAATGTTTATCAAGTCGTCGTTTTCTTTCCTTCTGCGTATTGCTTCCACAGCGCTTCTTGAGTCTGTGCATATAATGTAGTTTTATGCTGCTTATTATACCCACAAAAAGTAGTCCTTGTTTGATTGCCATGAGTTCGGCTGTGTACACACTTACCCAAGACGGTAAGGATAACGTAGATACAGTATCTTCAAAGACAAATGCAGATCCCGTTCCACTACTTGTTTTTGACCTATCTGTGAACATGAATTTATAGTTTTTATATAAATCTTGAGTTTTTAGAAAGTTTTGGTGGTATATTGTTGGATGGGTTTCCTGTTTAGGGTATAGTGTCGTAGAGTTTATTATAAGGTTTTGTGCTCCGAACCACGGTGGACTTTCTCTTATACGGCATTGCAAGCAGTTCGGTGTTTTATATCCATAACGTTTTAACTCTTCATGGTACCTTATTGTAGCCGGTCGTGTAGTGGTTGGTCTATTCATAAATATTGTATCTACTGGTACGTTAAACATGATGCTGTATAAAGGATGGTCTGGTTGTGTGTAGATTCGGGCACCATAGCATAATAGCAGACAGCTCGTTCTTAATGGAAGCGGTTCGTATCCTGTTTCGCATCCTATGGATGTATGTGGACTGGTACGGAAAGCACCGATTGCCAATCTGATGCTTTGGTAGTAAAGAGCCTGTAACTTGCTAAGTATGGTTTTTCGTGCTGAATAAAATACAATTGCTCCATATTCCGAACGTGATATGATCAATAAATTGTGTAGGGTAAGTAACATTTTTCTATCACTACCCCAACTAATGTTAGACATCACTCTTATAATGTTCAGCGCCTGCTTACATTTGGCCAAGAGGTTATTAATTTGATCTTTCCACGACAATTTTTCGTCCATCAGTATACCGAGGAATTTTATTACCCTCTGTGTGTTAATAGCGTTATTTTCCATTCGCACAGCTGGTCGAAAAGTGCATTTTCTTAACCTACAAAAGTGCACCGCTACAGTTTTGGTCGGAGAAAATCTAAATCCAATCGATTCCGCTTTTTGTATTAATTTATCCAACTCGGTTTGCATTACTTGGTTGACGTCTTCAGAGGGCTCAGTAGTATAGTATAAACACAAATCATCAACGTATAGTTGTGTTTTTACTTTTGTTGCGCCTTTCAAAATCAAATTGTTAATTGCTATTAAGAATAGGGTCACACTGATGTTGGACCCTTGTGGGATTCCGTTAACTTGCACTCCTCGTGACGAAGTGACTCCACCTACTCTGATTTGTATTTCACGATAATTATTATTATTATTATTATTATTGTTATTACTATTATTATTAATTAATAATGACAGTTCTCTAATGATGTTAATAGTAAAATGCATTTTTACATTTATTTTTAGTCCTATCTTTGAGACGAAGAAAGATATCGACTTGCGGTTTTCACCAACTTCTGTGTTTTTCCTTTTTCGTGAGTTAAAAATAATTATAGCCTTATATTTAAAATTCCAATAATTTACGGCTTTGTCACAAAACGTCATCTATCAACTAAAAAAAAACTAAACCGAAAATGTTAATATTTTATTAAAAGCCTCTCTCAAACGAGACTCAGGTCTATAAGTGTTCAAGTGAACACTTACCTGCCCCCCCCCCCATACTTAACGAAATAGAACAATAATGCTAAAAAAAGAGAAAATGTTGCTAAGCTTTTGTAACTATTTTGGACATATCTTAATAATGCTGATTTAAGAGAAAACGCCGATTTTATAATTTGGTATTTGCGTATTCCCCCTAACGGCCATCGTAGGAACTTGAAACTAATTTCCAGCAATTTCCCTCATGTACAGCCGGCCCCCTTTATTAACGTACCACCCGATACAAACATATTGTCTTAAATACTGCTGACAATTTCGTGTAGCTTACCAAAGCGTTCAGATTTTAAAATTGCAAAATAATTTAACCGAGACGTCCTTTTGTTTTATGCTACCATTATGTGTTTTCATCATGAGCATCCTTTTGGGTGGAAATCTGCATGTAGGTTACTAAGAATGATACAAAAATGGCAAATTAGTCAAAAGGCGAACGTTTAGTAATCTAAAAGAGAAATAAGAAAATGTATACACTACGGATTGAATGAGTAATAATTGTAATTTTTTTAATGTTATTTTGGGCAAAGTTGAAGTAAAAGTATAAATCATTCTGTACAGTATGTGTGATATTGATGTGTGAAGCATGAGCCTCCCGTTGTTATTAGATTTTACTATTTAATTACACTTAGATAGTGAAAATAGTTGGAGCAATTTTTCATAAGAGGATAATACCGTTTACTAAGCTATAAAGATTAATTAGGTTCCAGGTTCAGATATGTAAAACCAATTGCATTTTTAATTAAAAACGTAGATGTGAATCTGTAGTAAATTCAAAACCAATCAAATTAGTAAAAACGATCGTCTAAACCCCCAATTCGGCACAATTTAATAAGTAAGTAGCGAAAATAGGTCGAAGAGCTTGTGCTTTCTCAATAAATCATTCTTATACTGACTTCAAGCCTGATACGAACTAATGATCCCTTAATATATTTATTTCAATTGTAGCTAAATAAAGTTTAACTTTTTGGTGAATTTTTTACTCATTTTAGTTATTGTACTCGTATATTTTCAGATTAAATTTAAGATTTCGGTTTTGAGAGATACCATTTTTTATCCGAATGAAAATGTATGGATAAATAGTTACTAATTAATAATTACCTTAGGTAATAAAAATGTAGCTCTGCGGATTTTCTGCAATGCCAGGATTTTGAAAAATAACATTGCTTACAAAAATGTTTTTATTTGATCCGATCGCACTCCACGTCAAACTTTTTATGGTAAGTAGACCATAAAAAGTTAAAGGAAAAACTTAATGAGCGACTCTCTTCTTGCGAAAAAAAAAATAAGAATTAAGTACATTCACGGCGTTCCTACTAGTGAAGTGCTATAGTTGAAATTATGAGATAACTGCGATATCGGATTAGAGTTTTTATTCAAGCACTACGGCCCATCTTGCAACTTTTTCCTTTTTACGCGTGTTATATGGCGAAGACGGAAAGAAATATATCTTCAAAATATACGCGGATTTCGAGCTAAAGCATAAGAATGTTATGTGTCCGTTTCTGCTAGTGAGAACAGTGTTATTGATTGGACAGAGATTTGGTTCACGTATAACATATTTACTTCTGAACTTTTCTAAGAAAATTATGTAGTGTACAGTTGTGCAGGTGATTGGATCAATGTAATCTTTCTGAGGGTGGCGGTATCTTAATTGCGGTTAAAAACGGTGCCAAAAAATTAGTAGATATGTTTGATATTCTAAATTTAGTCCCTTCTGTAGGTATTGTAGGATGCAAGTGTGAATTAGGAAATAACATTTTAGATTTATACGTGGTTTACATTCCGCCAAAAGTTACAGCAACGGAATATCTCAACTTTTTTAAAGGATTAGGTAGATATTTAGTTCATGATCTTCTTTTTCTGGTTCATCATCTATCGAAGGTTGGAAACCACCATGGCAACTCGGACTTTATTAACTACTGCTCTAATCAATTCTGCGCTGCTGCATTCAAACCACTATCTTAAGTTTCTAAAACAGGAGAATCTACGGCTGCCCAGACTTTCGAATACTACCTTGTATTATCAATTGCAGCAATGCGTATTATTGTCTTCACATTATCTAATTTTCAGTTCCCTTTTCTTTAAGGTTATCAGGATTTCCGGTTTATTTTCCATTCCTCTAGTAACCTCTACATTCGTCACTCTCTCCGTCCACGATATTCGCAAGATTCTCCTACAGCACCAGAGCTCGAAGGCAGCAAGCTTATTAAGATGTAGTTGCTTTAATGTCCAAGCCTCCAAACCATACAGGCGAGTAGAAAACACGTAATACCAGCGAATTCTTAACCATAGTGTCAGGTTTATGTCATGAAAACGTAATAATTTTCGCAAATGATGCGCATGCCAACTCAATACGTGTTCAGATCTATTTGCTTTGATCTACACTTCATGTTATCCACGTTCCTAGATACGTGTATGGGTTCATTCTTTCTATGTGTGTGTTTTCGACTTTCAGTTGGGTGTTTTCAATTACTGACTTCGTAATAACCATATACTTAATCCTGTTTTGTTTGATCTTGAGCCCATACTCATTGCAGTTTGCATTAAGGCGTTTCATTATATTCTGAAGATCCTTGATATTGTCCGTCATTATTACCGTATCATCTGCGAATCACAGGTTGCTTAGAATTTCTCCATTGATAGATATGCCTTCTTTGGAGTCTGGTAAAGTTTTTAGAAATATTTCCTCACCATAGATGTTAAAAGGTAGGGGAAACAGCACGCAACCCTGCCGGGCCCCTCCTTGAATTTTAATATTCTCAGTGAATTAATCATCTACTTTGACTATATTTTTTGTATTTATTAATTCGCCATGTCGGACTTTATCGAGAACCTTTTAGAAGTCTACGAAGCACAATAGATGTCATGATTCATGTCAAGGCATCTCTGAACTAGGACATTTAGCTTAAACAAGGCCTCTCGCATGCTCATACCGTTCGTCTAGCCAAATTGTGTGTCGCTTATCTCATTACCCAAAGTTTTAGCAATGCTACCATGTATTATTTTCAAGAACACTTTAAGCGTGTGGCTCATTAAGGCTGTGGTTCTGTGATCCGAACAGGTTGTTGCATGAGGTTTTTTGGAGATCCTACAAAGGTCGATTGAAGACACTGTTTGGGGATAATGCCCGTTTGATATATTTGATTGAAAAGTTCTAACAATACATGTAAATGGTCCTCATCAATAAGTTTCGTTAATTCTATAGGCACCTCATCCGGTGCTGCAGCTTTACCATTTTTTATACTTTTTATGGCATAGGTTACCGTTGGTCGTAATATTGGTAGCTCTGTCTTTTATTTGTTGTACTAGTATCTCATCTCTTTCATCCTTCAATAATTGTCGAATGTATTTGGTCCATTGTGTGAACTTCTCTTTTGTTTCACTAATCGCATTTCCCTGGCCGTCTTTAAGAATATTCGAAGTTGTATTCTTTCGAATTCCCGTCATCTCTCTTATTTTTATATGTACATTAAAACTATTATATTTGTTATCCAGGTCCTCTATTTCTTGGTATTTCTCAGAGGGCCAACTCTCTTTCGCTTCTCTAATTTTCTTTCTGATGTAGTTATGAATTTCTCTGTACATGTTATTGTCTCTTGCTCTATCTTTTCTACTTTCTTCTATATGTTCCAGTATTTCTGTTGTCATCCAGTGTTTCCTCTTTTCTCTAAGTGGCTGTAGTTTTTCTTTGCAATGGAGACCATAACATTTTGTATGTACTCCCATCTTTTTTCAATATGTACTGTTTCTCTAGGGTTTTGCTTAATCTTCCTCAAACTTCATCTAATTTGGTTTTCCTCTGTATATATATATATATATATATATATATATATATATATATATATATATATATATATATATATATATATTATCTTCTTTAAGTCTTATGGGATCTATGATTTTCTTTACGGTAGATCTTCTGATATTCTTCATTTTAATTCTCATCTCTACAACAACTGGGTTATGATCTGATGGTACGTCTTGGATGACATAACGGAGTTTCTGTATCTTCTATTAATAATAATGTAGCCTATTTGGTTTCTACCAATTTTATCACTGTTTTCTGTTGGATATAATCTACGCTTATGAAGTTTAAACAGTCATCCTTTCTACAATAGGTGCATATACCTGTATGATGTTTATTTTCCTTTTAAACTTGGTGTTGAACGTTATAACACGATCAGGGTATGGAACAACTTTGCAAACTCAAACTGTTTTTTGGCAATTTTTGTCTATAATAATATCAACACCCCTTTCGTGTTTGGGTTCCTTATTTCCCGAATAGTATATCATTCCATTTCTTGTTATGCACCTTCTGGATCCCGGCCACTGTACATCACTAATGCCTGGAACATTGAGCCTCATTTTGTACATTTCGGATACAGTATTATCTGATGCACCGGCCTCGAACAAGCTTCTTACATTCCAGGTCCCAATTCTTATGGTATGCTCAGATTTTTTTTATTCTGTAGGGATTTTGCATGTTGACGACCGAGGAGGCCCTACCGTCTCTTCATATTTCTCCCCTGCCGGATCTTGGTTTCCGATTCCCATAATCAGCGATAATTTTATCATAGTTATTGTTAGCCATGTTGATTCAACTCGGGATGCTCTAGTGAGCCTTTAATGCAAAGACTTCCCCTTTCCTTCTGAATTTCCATGACGTTGGCCTTTTTTTAAAAGGTTCATCCCTCTTTGGGATCGATTTCTCAAACTCAGGGCAAGAGGGTACCCTTTTCCTTTTACTGAGGATCTGCATCATCCGGATTCATCTGTGGTGCCGAATATGAAAGCCTAATATAATAACTTTATGGCTAACAGACAAAGTACATCCTTTAATTTTCGTAAAGCTAATAGGTCTTTATAATGCACTTGCTAATATCAACTGGAAAGGTTTTAATAATGTGAACTCTGTATGTGAATATATCTACATTCTACAATCTTATACATAATTTTTTTAACCAATTTTTTACAACTTATGGGACAAGAAAACATACTTACCTACAGTGAGCAATTATTAGTGCTATCCGCACAAAATCTTCTGCTTTAAAGAGATTTAAAAAACCTCATTTAGACCGTAATCTCTTCATTTATAAAGACCATCGACGCCGCATCAAATATATGATCAAATTAACATACAATAAATATCTAATTGAAGTTTAAAACTCTATCTGCGCTGATAGTACAAAATTTTGGCTTTTGTCAAAACAAAACGGCAAAACTTGAGAATACGTGGCGAATTATATTTGAATGACGTCATATACTCTGATCGTGAAAGTATAGTTAACGGATTTAGACAATATTTTAGTAGTGTGTTTGCCCCTCCAAATGTTATTCATCTTTCTAACCTAAGGTTTCATTCCTCAATATCTATTACCATAAATTGTGTTGATCAACAGGGGGTTTTCCTCATACACATGTAGCGGCATGGTCACTGCGTATATGCACACCATGTGCGGCTACTTAGGCGAATGCTGGGGTAGTACTTTCCCCCTCAGAACCCTAACTCCGTTCCTTCCGATCCTATCCTGACCACACCTATCCTTAATCCCACCATGCATATATACGTAATGTATGTATGTATGCCGGGAATCCATGATTGTGGCTGAAGGAGCTCGGGAAGCTCGAGCAGCCCGCCCTCCCCTTGGGGAGGGAATGAAATACGTTGACTTTTCCTTTTCATTTTCGTTGATCAACTAATGGCAGAAAAGGCTATAGATAAACTTCGGTTACCATGACAGCTGGCTTAGATCAAGTTCCATGCTTCCTAATAAATGAATGCAGTAGCTCATTTCCTTAACCCCCTGTTCAATTTATTTTTAAAAACTGAAACATGGAAAATGGCAAAAATTGCACCTATACTTAAAAATGGAGATCCGAGAAATTTGGAGAATTACAGACCCATCTCTATACTTTCAAATTTTGCTAAAATACATGAGATAATATTACGCAATGTCAATCTCTAATATCCAACATGATTTTGTTGAAAAAAGATCAATCACAACAAATTTAGCTGTCCTGACCCAATTATTCGCTAGATAAGAACAAACAAGTCGATGTCATTTATATGGACTAAAGCCTTCGATCGCATGAATGATTCTTTGTTGCTTTATATTGTTGGATGGTTATGGGTTTAATTCTTCATTAATCAACCCGCTCAAAGCTTATTTTTGCTCACGATTACAATGTGTTGCCTATAACGGGTTTAGATCTGTGCCACATGTAGGTACCTCGTGTGTTCTTTAAGGTTCAAATCTAGGTCCTCTATTGTTCATTATGTATGTTAATGATTTGTCTAAAATTATATAAGTTGATTAATTATTCTATGCAGACAATTTAAACATCTATAAATCTATTGGATCACTGAACGATTGTCGCAAACTACAGTATTGTATAAATTCTATTGAACAATGGTGTATTAGTAATTATCTACCTTTAAATGTTGCCAAATGTAAAATTCTATTATTTAAACGTGAACACATCATATATGACTACCAACTTGGATTCACGAGTTGTATCTCGTGTTACTTCATTCAAAGATTTAGGGACTACTTACGATATCAGAATGTCTTTCTCAATTCACATTAAAAATATAGTTAATTTATCCCTAAGGATGTTAGGATTGATTATAAGGATCTGCAGAAATTTTATAGATAAGATGTATTAAGAAATTTATACTTCTCGCAAATTCGGAAGCGTTTGGAGTATGCCTCTTTAATTTGACTTCCATACTATACTTGCCATCAAAATACCGTCGAAGGTATTCCGTTTAGATTTCTGGCGTTTAGATTAGATGGCCAGTATCTAGTTCAAGGTATTGATAATAATATTCTGTGGGATAGATTCTCATTGATAGATTTAAATTCCTGAAGAATACTCAATTTACACATAACTTTTGTGCCAATTTAAATTGAGCAAAAATAGCTTTGATGACGTCACTTTTTAGGTTGGGTCCTAGAAAATTAATTGTTGTACTTAATTTTGATCTAGAAAATGTTATATTAGGATATTAAGAACATGGGAAAATTATAATAATGGAATTTTACAATAGCTCTAGCAATTTATTGGAAAAACTATTGCATTTTACTCAGTAAAGTAGATCATATGTAGAGAAGTTCAATCAAGGCCTTCTAAAAAGTGGTTTTATGAATTTTTATTGGCCAAATTCCATATCCCTCTTGTAAAAAGATGAAAGGTTATAAATAGGACTACAAAATTAGGAGCTGGCAGTGTACATTTGGAATTACGCGAGATGTTAACGTCTGAATGTTTTAACTTAGCATCATCAAGGATTTGTTTATGGTTTAAAACGAGCGCGGCTATTTTGACAGTTGTCAAATAAAATTTTATAGGTAATACATTCTAACTTGAAAGTTTTTGACGTTAATTATTAAATATAAGGTCACTTAAACCTATTAGTGATTGTATAAAAAAGTTAAAAGTGCCTAACGGTCATAAGAAGGAAGCTGACACAAAAATTATGTATATTGTGTTAACGCGGTCATTTTAAAGTATATGGTATTGAATTAAAAGTTCAACAAATAGTGTGTTAAGTTAATCTCATTAAACAATTAATATCTTGTTCAGTTTATAATCTATTACATAAAAACTGCCACAGGAGCATTTCACGATCAAATAAACAAAGGTGATCCGCATAAATAATTAGAATTGTAAGTGTGACCATTGGTAAATGATAAACAGGCATTAAAAAGTATGTAAAGCGTATTTAACTGGAAATGATATAAATTAAATGGTATCTGTAAATATATGTAAGTTGGTTGCGTATTGGAAGAACAATAAATTAGTTTATCAAGAAACTAATTAAAGTTCAAAGAAATTGGAACTTTATTACAACACACCTATGCTGTAGTTATTGCGTGTATTTGTGCACTTTGTGATTCGAAAGGATATACCAGATATTGGATATCCACTCCTTTGTGCATGAGATTCATTTTTTATGCAATAATGATTGATTGTATGATTTATTGATTGAATGATTTATTTATCAAAATAACGGTACAGTTCTGGGTCCTGCTAAGTCATACTGACTTGTTTGCGGGTTCCCGTCATTTACATGTATTTGGTTTACATTAAATCATTTTTATAATTGTAAACATCTTTGACGCCCATATTTAGTTAATTAAATTATAATAATAATAATAATAATAATAATAATAACTAATAATAATAATAATAATAATAATAATAATAATAATAACTTAAAAATTAAAGTGAAAGAGAATCTTTCTTACCCTGAAGCCAGGAGGAAAGTAATCTTACTTAACCCGCAGCAGGGCATTTCCTACTCAAAGATAGTGGAGAAGAAACAACAACTTGATACCACTCAATTAGTAAAAGAGCTGGTACCTGCTTTAGTTACCATGCTAAAAGAAGTATTTATAACCAAAGAACCACATGCACCGCGATTCCAACCGCCGGCAACGAGATCGCGTGTGAATTCATTATCGAGTCAAGGTCCTGCACTTTCAGACGTAGGATCCAAAAAAAGGAAAAGAATAGAGCGAGTAGGATCTAGCTATTCGACGGAAGACGAGCTCACCGGTAGCTCGGAAGTCTCCGTCAAAACGTTGAAGAAGAAAAAAGGGTGGCCTAAAGGAAAACCCCGAAAGGGGTCGACCTGATAGGGAATAATTTCTGTGATAATATCTGTGATATTTGTGTTTGCTGTCCAGAGCATTTATATATTATATTTATTTAGAGTTCTATTTATATATCTATTTGTTATTTATATGTGTAAGTCCAGAGTACTCATTTACTTACCTATTATTTTACTCGTTAGTTCGTCGTATTTATACACGTTTGTCAGTATTTACGTATTCTTATTAATTTATTTAACTTAAAATGGAGGGAAATAATGAATACATAATACAATGGAACTGCAACGGTTTAATACGGCGATATTGCTCTTTGAAATTGATGATAAGGGATTACAACCCGTGTCTTATGTGTTTACAGGAAACACATCTGAAACCTCGAAGTCTGTACGCATTGAAGGGTTACAGAATACTGAGGAAAGACGTGGAAGCAGACCGAGCTAGCGGGGGAGTAGCGATTCTTCTCAGAAGTGATGTAGGTGCTTCGGAAGTCCCTATTGTTACAAACCTGCAAGCAATAGCAGTAAGATTAACAGCACCTGTTAACCTTACTATATGTAACATATACTTACCCAACGCTGACTGGAGATCGCAAGACCTGGAAGGGCTGTTAAGGCAGCTACCACGACCGTTCCTTGTAGTTGGGGATCTCAACGCTCATAACCCACTATGGCGTTCTGCCACCGTGAACGCGACAGGTCATCGCGTAGAAAGAGTTGTCGAGGATAACAACCTAGTTGTGCTTAACAACGGCACTCCAACATTTATGAATTCGTAGGCTAACAACTTCTCAGCGATAGATCTCTCCCTGTGCACGCCGAACGTAGCCCACAAGATCGAGTGGACCACATTAGACCATCCCTATGGTAGCGATCATATCCCTATAGCCATGTCTTTTGGACTCCGACACACTCCTAGCGCTACCCCCAGAAGATGGCTGCTACAACACGCCGATTGGGAAACATATAGATCCTACCTCCTCATTTCGTAACCATGTGAGACTGTCGATGAAGCAGTAGCGGCTTTAAGCACCGCAATCGTCCATGCTGCCGAAAACAGCATTCCTATAGCAGGGGGAACAGTTCGACGAACGCCAGTTCCATGGTGGAACGATCGAGTAAGGCAGGCTATAACGGAAAAGAAACGCCTTTTTAACTCATTCAAGAGGCACCCGACGTTGCAAAATATGATCGCCTTTAAGAGAGCTAGAGCGCAAGCACGCCGAACGATGTTGGAGAGGAAACGTACGTCATGGAATGAGTACGTATCGTCGATTAACCGATTAACACCGACAGCTGAGGTATGGCGTAAGATCAAGGCGGTGGCAGGGACGAAGAGAAACCTAACTTCCGTGAAATTAAATGTGAACGGTCATCTACTGGATAGGACAATAGACGTTGCAGAAGCTTTTGCAGATCAATACGAATCAGTCAGTAGCTCTAAGAACTACGAAGCATTCCCCCTGGAAATAAGTCACGAAGGGGAAAAGCTTTCAAGTTTAGACGACCAAGGTAACTTACCAATTAACGCTCCATTTCGACAATGCGAAATTGAAGAGGCCTTGGAAAAATGTAAAAAATCGGCACCAGAACCAGATGGAATCCCTTACGAATTCGTGAGGGAAGGTCTTTCCATTTTAAAACAGCCGCTCCTCACTTTATACAATAAGATATGGAACGAAGGTACATACCCTACTGCCTGGAAAGAAGCTGATTGTAACGATACCGAAGGAAGGAAAAGACCCTACACAACCATCTAGCTACAGGCCGATTAGCCTGACCTGCTGTCTAGGCAAAATCATGGAAAAAATGGTTAGTAAGAGGATCATGTGGTACTTGGAGACTCACCATCTCCTTGCCGAACACCAAGCCGGCTTTAGATAACGCAGATCGACATTGGACCAACTGGTTTACTTAGAAAGAGCGATCCTAGATACATTTAGTCGAGCATGCCGTAGCCGTGCTTTTCGACCTCGAAAAGGCCTACGACACGGTAAGACGAAATGGAATCGTGCACAAACTCCACGACTGGGGATTGAAGGGCAACGTACTAAAATTTGTCGCTTCGTTCTTAGACGACAGAAGCTTCAGGGTGCGAGTGGGCCACGAGATATCTACCAGAAGGATCTTAGAAAACGGAGTGCCGCAGAGGTCCACGCTCAGCGTGACCCTTTTTGCCATTGCGGTCAATGATCTAGTATCATCGGTAGACCCATCCGTCGGTAGGTGTTTATACGTCGACGACTTGGCAATTTTTTTCTCGGCACCTAAAATGAAAACTATCGTCGATAAATTGCAGAACGCGATTAACACGATACTGCTAAACTCGACAAAGATGGGTTTCCGATTTTCTGTACAGAAGACCCAGAGCATACATTTTTGTCGCATGAGGAAACCGCACTATGGACCACGCATGTATATAAACGAAACACCCATAACGTGCAAAGAAACGATCAGATTTCTCGGAATTACCCTCTATTCGAAGCTCACATGGAAACCGCACATCATCGATCTTGTACGGAAATGCAAACTAGCTCTGAACGCACTGAGAGCAATCTCAGGGACTAAATTTGGGGGGGAAACGAAGATATTGCTACATATCTACCGTTCGACGATCCTCGCCAAAATCGACTATGGTTGCGTCGCATACTCATCGGCTCGTAAGACAACACTCGCATTGCTAGACCCAGTACAAAACTCAGCTTTACGATGCTGTCTAGGCGCTTTTCGTACCAGCCCTGTAACAAGTTTACTCAGCGAAACAGGAGTTTTGCCTTTGGAAACGAGACGCGCGTACCTGCCATTATGTTCCGAGGCAGAAGTAGGTACGTCATCAGACCCACCATCTCACGACCTGCCGGCGTGCGAGCACTGGAATTGTTGAACGAATTAGAATATACGTTACCACGCACATTGACGATAAATATAGCCGAATTCCCACCATGGACTAGGGAGGAAACATCAATCCATCTAGAATTAAACCGAATACCTAAAACAAACAGAACTGCAGAAGAACACCGAAAAGCGTTCGAAAGTATACTAAATACTTACTCAAGCTCGATCGTTGCGTACACCGATGGATCTAAGAATTGTCATGGTGTAGGAGCAGCCATAGTTGTGGGATATAAAACCCACACTTGGTCGCTACCACCGGATGCCACCATATACCTGGCAGAACAATACGCGGCATGGCAAGCGCTTAAATTCTGCGATATTTCTCTGTCACAGCTTCACATAATAGTCACAGACTCCATAAGGGTTATCAACGGGATTCGCAAAGTATGTCCACAGGACTCCATGGCGATGATGATGGTAGACACACTAGAATACCTGAAAGAAATAAAAAAGGAAATTACCTTTATATGGGTACCGGGGCATAGCGGTATACCTGGAAACGAGAAAGCAGACGAAGCGGCGCGCAAAGCTGCGTGTCGGGACAGTCGACGCCGAGATCCACGTTCCTGAAAATATAAGGAAAACTTTAAAAGGAAAGCTGAAACAAAAATGGCAGGATCGGTGGAGGGAAATAAACAACAGCCTAAATAGTATAAAAAAGGATATCAGTCGTTGGAAAGGATCCGAAAAGCTATGCAGACAAGATCAGACTAGAATGACAAGACTGAGGATTGGACATACTAAATTGACACACTCATACTTACTTACTTCTTCCGAACGACCATCGTGTAATTACTGCGAGGATCACGTCCTCACGATAAAGTCGTTTATTTAGTATTTCTTGCTCGTGATCAAATGTAAATTAATTAACAATAAATGTTCAAAATGTTGCCCGTTAGACGCAAGACATTATTGAACCCGTCGTATAACGGCTTCATTTGAGAGAAAGAGAATTGAAGGCATTTGGCACTCTTGAAATGCAATTTTCTTTAGTCGTTAGTGGTGTAGCATAAACAATATTTTTAATTCGACCCCAAAGATAAAAATCCATTGGCGTAAGAACAGGTGACCTAGGTGGCCATGGAAAGGGACCGTTATTGGCAAACCAACGATCTTCAAAAATTTCATAAAGTTTCATAGAAACAGAGTTGGTGTTGTGAGGGGGCGCACCGTCTTGTTGATACCATAAATTTTCCCTTTCTAGATTTAATCGGGGTTGAATTCTAGTGTTCAATATCTCAAGATAATTTTTTCCTAGAAATTAAATTTGTAATCATAAATCGCAACAATCAACTATTTTAAACCTCTCAAATTTTCGTTGTAAAAATACACGTCAAAGATTTCGTTAATCCGAATAGCGCAAAATACGTTAAAATTCCAAATTTCCTGAAAATGGCATTCGCGAATTGGATTGCTATTTTCGTTATTCCAATAATGCGAGTTTCGGCGATTAAATATGCTATTTTTCGTAAATTTAGATTCGTCCGTCCATATGATATTAGTCAAAAAATTTGGAATTTCTTGTATTTTGAGCAAAATTGTTTCACAAAATTCGATACGTTTCAAGAAATCCGTTTCTTTCAAATGTTGAACTAATTGTAAACAGTATGGTCTAAACTTATGTTTCTTAAGAATTCTTCTGATAGTTGTTGGTGTTAAGCCAATATCTGTTTTCGCGTCGTTCATGGAATTATAAGGATAGGCACGGAAATATCCTATAGTTATAACTTCATTCAGTTCGTTATTAATAGCAGTTGCGAGGCGCAGAGTGTTTAAATGTGCCAAACTGTTCCAAATTTTGCACCACACGTCTTATTGTATCTGCTGATGGTTGGGGGCGCTCAGGATAGCGTTCGATAAATGTTCTTACTGTTCGTTTTACAACTCTATGACATTCTCCGTGAATTAAAATTAAATTCAAATAATCTGTAATAGAATATTCAAGTCGAGCCATTTTATCAAGAAAAACACAAACTGTCAACAATTTTATTAAATTATTGACTACAAAAGAAACACAAAATAAATAAGCATCTTTATGGTGTAATGATGCGCTGATAAGTATGTAGTACCTCCGCAGTAAAAAGTAGTTTTTTTCGATTTACTCATAAAGTATTAAATTTTTACACTTATGCTGTATATCGAGTTTGAAAAAAATGACTATATTTGGCAAAAATGACTTTTGAATCACAAAATTATCAATTTTTATAATTTTTTGCAGTAACTTATTCAAATATTTTTCTTTATTTCAATTTTCAATTATTTGGTTTCCATGGTGACCACGGACAAGGAATACTAGATTTAAGTATGTAGCTTATTTTTATCACATATTTTAAAATTGGGACTTTTTTGATAATAAGTATGAAACTGTTACGTTTAGGCAAATAAACTTACCTTAATTTTTGACATTAAATCGATCTGAGTAATAAAAAATAGGGGTTTCCATTTGATTTTTTGAGTAACTTGCATTTTTTGATAGTCAAGTTTAGACATTAATAATTTTATTTTTATGAAAAATACAAATGTCATTTTTTGCAGACTGTTGCAATAAACCTTTGCCTACAACACCTCAAAGTTTTATTCAAATTGTTTGACAGGAACAGAACAATTAACGAGTTATTACTAAGACCGCATCTGTCAATTTTTTAGAGAAATGGTTTTTTTTTTTAAAACGACTGAAATTTCAAATCTGGTTTATTTAACAAGCTTACCTTAAAATTCGACATTGAATCCAAAAATGTATTAATATACGGGTTGTTCCATTTAAAATAAGCGACTAAGTACCGACTTCCGGTATAATCGGAAGTGGTACGAACGTGAAAATATTTTAGATGAGTTAGCCCTAACAGCGTTACCCTGTCACCAAATTTTCAAAATTATAGTAAGTTTGGTTTAGCAGATACTCATAGGATCATCTCCCAAAGGCGGAGTCTATATATATATATATATATATATATATATATATATATATATATATATATATATATATATATATATATATATATATATATATATATATATATATATATATATATATATATATATAGGTCTCAATCGATTAAAATTTAATTTGTATGTATTTTGTTATAAGTACTGACACTAACTTTATTTATTAATGATCACAGTCAACGTTTTGTACTTATGTCATGAAAGCCCGCAATTCGCTACGTTTCACACATGACCTGTACATGACTGATTTTAAATTTATTTGCGAAAGCAACGTTTAAAGAAAACTATTGAAGGAAATATTTTATTTGAACGAAGTTTATTGATTATACAAATTGTATGTAAATTAAAATTTAAATATAAACGTTGCTTTCGCAAATAAATTTAAAATCAGTCATGTACATGTCATGTATCGTTGGTAAATGGGGATTTTTAATTCTGCATAATTATTATTAGCGTAAATAGGGGAAAGAAATAAAATAAAAATTTTACGTGGTTTTAACGAAAACATTTAATATTCTATAATACAGTGGTATTTAAGTATACATATCTAGGTTTTTAATTGGCAAGAACAAGGATAAAGGTTCAATTTTCATAAACGTTCCCGTTTCATAGTTATAAAAATTTAATGTTTATTTTTATTCGGAACAGTTAAAAACTTTTGGCTTAGAAGCAACAAAGCAACGAAAAACCTTAAATTAAATAATTAATAGCTCGAGAGGTAAATGCCTTACTTTTAGGTTTTTAATAGTTTTTTCAGCTTTACACCACCAGAATACTACTAAAAATCAATTAATCTAAGTTTCTTTCCTTGGAAATTAATATTTATGTAAAACGCTTACTTTTAGATTTTGTCGAAACTCTACCCATAGACGGATGCGTGCATTTTTGTAACATTAGCTTTCTAGATAATGTGCCACTATTTAACCGCGGCCAATTGATTATTGGTAATTATTACGAATTTCAAAATGTCTATCTGAAACTGCCACTTGTGATAAATTTCTGCATGTATTCAATGAACTACCAAAAATAGGCAGATCATGCTTGTAATACTACATACATAAAGGCAAAATTTACAACGATTGGGGCTTGAACCTTGATGGTGCAGTTGGTTAGCGCGGTACTCTAACAAAGTACAGGTCGTAGGTTCAAATCCTACTCGAGATAAACTTTTTATTTATGTATTTAATAAAATTAATAATAATTTTTAATGCTATAATAATGATTCCGCATATAGCATTAAAAAAACCACTGCTAAATTATCTGCCATAATGATTTCTCATATGTGTAAATAAATAACTTCAAAGCCCATAATACCTCAACTTGACTCATATCGGTTTTTTTCTGATCCGCAATTTTGAATTTTTTTAATTTTGTCAAATGATTATACTTAGCGATCTTAAAAAATCCTAATACCCGACTTACAAAAAAATTTTGCGTCTTAAAACCAGTGGCAGTTTTTAAAATTTTTTATTTAATGTTTTACAAATAACAAAGTTGCAAAATTGATCATTAGCCCACAACACCTGAATTTGAGTCATATTGGATTTTAAACACGACAATCCCCCATTTTGATCCGGCGTTTTGAATTTTTTAATTTTGACAAATGATTTATACTTAACGATCTTCAAAACCACCCAATACCCGACTTTCAAAAATCTCGTTTGATAAATTAAAAATGCACAATTTTGTACCTTAAAAAAGTATTAGTTTGTTTTTTAATTATGTAACTTTTTAAAATTTGGAGCAATGAATTTTTTTGATCTTATAATCCCCTAAAATGCCTCGCCACTGGTTGGATTTTGCTCATTAGCGAACTTGACCTAGATTTAATGGCAAAGAATTTTTGTACCTAATTTCATATCGATGCTTTAATTGTTCAAAAGATATCGCGCACACTCACACACAGACACACAGACACGAGATTTTCTTTTCTAAAAATGTGTTTTTAGTATTGTTTAGACCACAAAACGTCGAGATTATGTAAAAAATAATGTTTGAAAATTTAAACCGATTACATAGATTTCTCTTTATACGTACGTATATAAGAAAGCAATAAATAACATAGATAATACTTTAATTAGAACTGCAACGGCATGAATGAGATACGTACCAGCAAAGTATATTTTACTTACGGCCGAATATTTTAAATAATTATGTGTCAAGGTGAGCGATTGTAAGGCGATTACTTGTTTACACTACTATTCCTAAAATACTGTTCGATTACATTTCATTTTTGTTTTGTTCGGTGTTCCTCTGCAAGTTTATTTGCTCATTTTCAAAACAAAATATAACGAGTTTAACTAGCGTTCTAAAAACAGTCAGATAAGATTATCTAAATTGCATCTGTAATAAATAAGCAATTATGTATGTACAAAAATTTACAATTGAATCTATGGATTTACAAACTGCCAATGTAATAATTTGATTTGGTGAATGTATTAATTTTTAGTAATCTTAATTCACCAAATCAAACTATTCCTGATGATGAAATTAATACTAATCTAGCTACCAATATTTCCTACGCGTCATTGCAATTTATCCCTAATTTAACACCTAAACTTATTTATTAAAGTTTTTAAAAACATGGACGGTATTAAAATTATAAACAGTTTATATACAAAAATTAAACCTCCTTTATGAACCTTAAGATGGTGTAATATTATGTACTCCATCCCTTGTGCTAATTGTGATAAATGTTATATAGAACAAACTTCTAGGAATTTATCATGAAAGTGATTCTAAAAGAAAATCCAGTCATATGCCTTAGCTCAACATGTTATAAACGAACATCATTGCATGCATTATAATAATGTTAAAATCGTAAAACAAGAAAATGGTTTATCTAAGAGATTACGTTTAGAAATGGTGTGTATTAATAACTGGAGAAACAGTTTAAACAAAAAATCAGATATTGATAAACGTATTAATATCTACAGCTATATTCTTTCGTTTGAAACTAAACCAGATTAATGTTTAATTTTTCTCTATTTTCTCTTAAATCGTTTTAATATCTGTTAATATTACCTTTATTTTTTTTAAATTTATCCTAAATCACATTACTTTCTTTCGTTTTTTCCCTACATTGTATAATCCTCACGATAGTAAGCCTAACATTAATTATTACATAATCTTAATATTGTTCTTGATGACGAGAATAAATTTTCTCGAAAGCTTGACTAAATCAAAGAGTTCTATAAGCTAATTTTTTTGTTACTTCACACTATTTTAGTAGTTGCTGACCCTAGTTTCAACACTTGCAGTGCAATCTTGTTCACAAGTACCAAGGGACATACACAAACGCTAACACTAGTTTGCCAGATTTTGGGGCCATTTACGCTTTAGACGTCGGAGATGCGGTCCTCTGGTGAGTGGCTCTAGGATTTATTTCATGTAGGTGCGCTGCTAGTCTATCTTTATGCTTAGTTGATCTTTCAGCGACGACTTCGGTGACAAATGGGATTTTGAGGTCGTTGTGTACTGTGCGGTTTGAGATATACCATGGTGCTTCAGTAATTGTCTTTAACGTTTTGGACTGCAACCTCTGTATAATGTATACATTGGACTTGCATGAGGATCCCCATAATTGTATGCCATACGTACAAATTGGCCTGATGATTACTCTGTAGATTAGCAGTTTGTTCTGTAGAGATCGTAGTAAATTTTGTCTTCAGATCCATTTCTTTTCGTTTGTTCTTGATATGACATTTCCAGGTTAATTTGTAATCCAAATGTAGGCCCAGATGCTTCATTTCATTTGATTGAGGAATTTGTGTATTGTTGAGTGTTACTGTAGGACATATTGACCGTTTTTATGTAAATGTCACGTGGTTAGATTTCTGTTCATTTGCTTTGATTCTCCATTTTTGTAGCCATCCTTCAATTAAGTTTAGGTGCCTTTTCTGATGCTGGCTTGCACTTATTGGGTCTTCATCAATGGAAAGTATTGCCGTGTCATCTGCAAAAGTACACGTGTGAGTTTCTTGAGTACTAGGGAAGTCAGATGTGTAGAGTGGATATAATATGGGACCTAGTATGCTTCCTTGTGGCACACCTGACCTTATCAAATGGATTTGTGAAGTGCTTTCTCTATATTTGGTTTGAAAGTAACGATCCAATAAATAAGTTTGAATAAGTTGATAGTATTGATGTGGGGAGTTCGTTTTAATCTTGTAAAGGAGACCTTCATGCCAGACCTTTTCAAAGGCCTGGCTCACATTGAGAAACACCACGGTACAATACTTTTTTTCATCAAAGGCAGTACGAATTAAGGTTAGTATGCGGTGGCACTGCTGGATGGTGGAGTGTAGTTCTCTAAATGCAAACTGATGAAAAGGTAACCAGTTATTTAGTAGGTCGTTTTATTCTTTTATATAGCAGTTTTTCTAAGTCACTTCGGATGGTGGTTTTTCTGGTTTAGGGATAAGGATAACTTGTGCGAATTTTAGCTGCTTGGCCCAGTATGCTAACCTTAAAACGGAGTTGAATATTACTTTAATTAGTGTTTTACCTTTTCTGGGCAATTCTTTTAGCACTTCTGCTGTTATGAGGTCATCCCTGGTGAGTTATTATTACGTAGACGTTTAATTTCTTTTCGCATTTCAGCAGGAGAAAACTCTGTAATAGGTGGAGATAATTTCGAAGGAGCTCTTAAGTAGTCTTCTACGATATCATCTTGGTGCTGAACATGGTGTGGCTGGAATAGACGAGATAGATGAATTTCAAATAGCTCTGCCTTTTCATGCTCAGTTTTAGCCCATGATCCTGTTTCAGTACGTAGTGGGGAAGTGTGGTATTGAGACTTGTTGATGTCATTTGTAGCTTTCCATAGAGAATTGCCATTTTTATTACGGTTTTCTGCATAGGTTTTAAATGACTCGTTTCTTACTTCCTTTATTTTTGATTTTAATTGATTAGTTAGTCTGTTATATTCTGTTCGAGACCTTTGCCACTGTTTTCTGGCTTGTCTTTTCTCTGCCACCAGTCGTTTAACCTCCAAAGGAATATTGGTGCTTTCTGGAGTCTTAGTTTGTAAGATCCCAGGAGTGGCTTAACATGCTGAATTTTGAATTGTGCATGTAAAGTGGTTTATTGCTATTTCGAGTTCTTCTGCTGTTTTTATTCTCAGTTTGAGTTGTAAGTTTTCGTTAACGTGTTCCCGAAATAAGTCCCACTTCGTTCATCTGTTGGTTAATCAGGGCCTTGGCATTGTTAAGATTATTGTTGGCCTCACCCTCCTTTATTATGAGAAATACGAAAAAATGTCGCAAATCAAAATGATCTGGTATCACCCAAACCCTTAAAAGATATTTTCAATGTTATAGCTCATCACCAAATTTTCCGAGATGGATTTTATGTTTCTTTCGTGGCAGTTACGCCCTCTATTGGTGAAGTTACGAACTTCAAAATAATTTCTCTTACTTGCTTTACTTACAAGGATTTTTTCCCCAAATCTCTAGGCCTTACTATTGTCGCGATAGAGCCGCTCGGTACCCTTATCGGACACCGGTATATATATATATATATATATATATATATATATATATATATATATATAATTATATATATATATATATATATATATATATATATATACATAGTTTATTGATTATTGAAAATTAGGATTAGGTTAAAATCATTGCTTTGATATTATACATATTTGTTTGCTGAATTCTTAGTTTTTGTTACGTTTCCCATGTTGGGATTTACTGGAATATTTTCCTTCTTTATTTTAGTTTTATGCTGTATTTCTTTGTATGTGCATCCATTTTGTTTTAAATCAATTATTAATCGAATTATGGTCCTCTCAGCTTGGATATTAGCTCACCATTGTAAAAAATTGGTCTAGTAACAATTTCTCCAACTACATTGAAAGACAATCGTGTGGAGTGGTTCTCCCATTTACCTGAAACTACTAGACTAAAAGAGCAGCTATACTTAATGAAAAAGAAAATTTCTAATACTTGTAGCGCATAAAGACTGAATGTAGATGTATTACATTGAGTGAACGTCAATTGTACAATGCACGTTACCATTTGCAACGCACTATTTAATATTGCGAGAGTACAAAATGAAAAATTTCAATTCTTGAATAGACGTACTTTTGCTTATGTGTCCATACTTTAGGGACATATTGTGACATATCACAATATTACTTACACTACATTAGTCACATCCTAACTACAGTGGAGTAGATTATTTATTTTACGATTTTGATATAAAGCTTGTGTTTATTTCAGTTAAGAGTTTAGTATTTCTATGTGTACAATTTTTTTAATTCAATGTTGCAATTGTAATGATTTTATCTTATATAACGCGCAAAATCAGTAATGAGATTTGCAACAAAGGCGTTATACAATTTGAGGCGTCTTTTCGGTATATCATTAAATATTTTTAAATTGTTAGTAAAACACTGAGTTTGAATTCATAATACATTTCCGTTTTTCGTCCACAGTAAATATCACAATATCATAATTCTATACTTATGTAAATAAGTATATTTTTGTACAATAGTATCAGTAATGTAAGATAAAGCAATTTACATATTTTCATGTCATATTTCTTTGTGAAAAGAAAATCTCTCATTTTTTTGTTAGACTCTATTTATATTTCATATGATATCTCTGCCCGATTCTTTGTATTTCAGACTTTCTTTGTTACTGTCTATATAAATTTTAAAACCCTTGATAGAAGTCCATTATATAATTCATTTTATTTATGCTTAGTATTAACACCCATTTAAAGTAATCTTATTAAGATCCTGTTTTTCCAGCCACCAATATTGTTTGAATACTACTATTAATATCCTTCTCCAAATTATGTAGCAAACAAATTAACACTGCAGAGATAGAAAGACTCCCGTATCAATAAACAATACATCATGTATGTATTTATATTATATTGATGAAATAAACGCTGCTTAAAATTTTCGCTAAACGGAAGACAAATTAAGTTTCACAAAGTAAATTAGTATAATGTGTTTAGGACTTCGTTTAAGTTCCTTAAAAGACTGCTACAAACAATTATTCGGTGTGCTAACTTTTTGTAGTATAGACTAAATTTCAATATGTCTTAATGAATGTTTTTAAAAAATGAAACATTTCAATGCATTTTGAACTTAACATCAGTAAATTGTCACTTTGAATCAATAATTCTCTGGGAATCTAAGAGCAATATTTACAAACTCGTCATGCTTATGTAGTACCTATTTTAATAATGGCGGAAGGTGTGACGAAACAATTATATTGTCTCAGAAATGTCGCTTCATTAATACATGTTGTATTATCTAGTTGTTGCTGAAATTACAGTCCAAAGGTATAACTACTGTTACACTATAACAATACGCAATTGATTTAAACACAGGTAGAAATACATCCTCAATAATGAATGAACATCATAATGGTTTACATTTTGAGACAAATTACAAATATTCAAGGCTTCTTTCCCGTATATTATTGTAAAATCAATTTTAAAACCACACCTCTACAACATTTTTTTTGGAAGTTTAAAACCTTTCAAGGATTTAACATCTTTTCCCGTTCCTTACAAACCTTCCGTGCGTGTACGTGTGCGAGTGAGTATGCGTGTGCGTGTGGGTGTACGTGTGTGCGTGTGCATGAACGTGTGCGTGAGCGTCCGTGTGTGAGTGCACATGTACGTGTGTGTGCGTTCGAGTGTACGTGTACGAGCACGTGTGCGTGTGCGTATAGTGTCCGTATTGTGTGTGCATGTGAATGTGCGTGTGGCTGTGCGCATGCATGTGTGTATGAGTTTGAGTGTACATGTGTGTGCATGCGTGTATTTGTGTGATTATGTGTGTTTATGTGTATTTGTGAGTTTGTGTGTTTGTGTGTTTGTGTGTTTGTGTGTTTGTGTGTTTGTGTGTTTGTGTGTTTGTGTGTTTGTGTGTTTGCGTGTTTGTGTGTTTGTGTTTTGTGTTTTGTGTGTTTGTGTTTGGTGTTTGTGTGTTGTGTGTTTGCTTGTTTGTGTGATTGTGTGTTAGTCTGTTTGTGTGTTTGTGTTTGTGTGTTGGTGCTTGTGTGTTTGTTTATGTGATTGTGTGTTTGTGCGTTTGTACTAGTGTGTTTGTGTGTTTGTGCGTTTGTGTATTTGTGTGTTTGTGTGTTTGTGTTTGTGTTTTTTGGGTTTGTGTGTTTGTGGTTTGTGTATTTGTGTGTTTGTGTGTTTGTGTGTTTGTGTGTTTGTGTGTTTGTGTGTTTGTGTGTTGTGTGTTTGTGTTTGTGTGTTTGTGTGTTTGTGTGCTTGTGTGTTTTGTGTTTGTGTTTTGTGTGTGTTGTGTGTTTGTGTGTTTGTGTGTTTGTGTGTTGTGTGTTTGTGTGTTTGTGTGTTTGTGTGTTTGTGTTTGTGTTTGTGTTGTTTGTGTGTTTGTGTCGTTTGTGTGTTTGTGTGTGTGTGTGTTTGTGTTTGTGTGTTTGTGTGTTTGTGTGTTTGTGTTTGTGTGTTGTGTGTTGTGTGTTGTGTGTGTTGTGTTTTGTGTGTGTGTGTGTTTGTGTTTGTATGTGTTGTTGTTGTGTGTTGTTTGTTGTGTTGTGTGTTGTGTGTCTGTGTTTGTGTGTTGTGTGTTGTGTTATGTGTTGTGTGTCTGTGTGTTGTGTGCTGTGTTTGTGATGTTTGTGTGTTGTGTAGTTTGTTGTGTTTGTGTGTTTGTGTGTTGTGTGTTTGTGTGTTTGTGTGTTTGTGTGTTTGTGTATGTTTGTGTGTTTGTGTTTTGTGTGTTTGTGTTGATTTGTGTGATTTGTGTGTTTGTGTGTTGTGTGTTTGTGTTTGTTTGTGTGTTTGTGTGTGTTGTGTGTTTTGTGTGTTTGTGTGTTTGTGTGTGTTGTGTGTTTGTGTTGTGTGTTTGTGTGTGTTGTGTGTTTGTGTGTTTGTGTGTTTGTGTTTTGTGTATTTTGTGTGTTTATTGTTTTGTGTTTGTGTATTTTGTGTTTGTGTTTTGTGTGTTTGTGTGTTTTTGTGTTTGTGTGTTTGTGTGTTTTGTGTGTTGTGTGTTTGTGTTTTTTTGTGTTTGTGTGTTTGTGTGTTTGTGTGTTTGTGTGTTTGTGTGTTTGTGTAGTTTGTGTTTGTGTTTGTGTGTTTGTATGTTTGTGTGTTTGTGTGTTTGTTGTG
This sequence comes from Vesta saturnalis, assembly GCA_036346205.1. NCBI lineage: Eukaryota > Metazoa > Arthropoda > Insecta > Coleoptera > Lampyridae > Vesta > Vesta saturnalis. The sequence goes on along the minus strand of JARFJB010002370.1, from coordinate 397,078 downwards.
TGTTTTGTGTTTTGTGTGTTTGTGTGTTTGTGTGTTTGTGTGTTGTGTGTTTGTGTTTGTGTCTGTGTTTGTGTTGTTGTGTGTGTTGTGTGTTGTGTGTTGTGTGTTTGTGTGTTTGTGTGTTGTGTGTTGTGTGTTGTGTGTTGTGTGTGTCTGTGTGTTTGTGTGTCTGTGTGTTGTGTGTTGTGTGTGTGTTGTGTTGTGTTGTGTTGTGTTGTGTGTGTTTGTGTGTTTGTGTTGTGCTCTGTGTGTTTGTTGTGTTTGTGTGTTGTGTTGTGTTGTGTGTTGTGTTGTGTTTGTGTGTTTGTGTGTTTGTGTTTGTGTGTTTGTGTGTTGTGTTGTGTGTTTGTGTGTTTGTGTTGTGTGTGTTTGTGTGTTGTGTTGTTTATGTGTTTGTGTGTTTTGTGTGTGTGTGTTGTGTACTTGTTGTGTGTCTTGTGTGTGTCTGTGTGTTGTGTGTATGTGTCTGTGTGTCTGTGTGTGTGTACGTATGTCTGTGTGTCTGCGTGTCTGTGTGTCTTTGTGTCTGTGTGTCTTTGTGTCTGTATGTCTGTGTGTCTGTGCGTCTTTGTGTCTGTGTGTCTGTGTGTCTGAGTGTCTGTGTCTGTGTGTATGTGTGTCTGTGTGTCTGTGTGTATGTGTGTGTGTGTGTGTGTCTGTGTGTCTGTGTGTCTGTGTGTCTGTGTGTCTGTGTGTCTGTGTGTCTGTGCGTCTGTTTGCCTGTGTGTCTGTGTGTCTGTGTGTCTGTTTGTCTATGTGTCTATTTGTCTATGTGTCGGAGTGCCTGTGTGTCTGTGTGTCTGTCTGTATGTGTGTCTGTGTGTATGTGTGTCTGTGTGTCTGTGTGTCTGTATGTATGTGATAATGTGCGTCTGTGCGTCTGTGTCTATGTGTCGGAGTGTCTGTGTGTCTGTGTGTATGTGTGTCTGTGTGTATGTGTGTCTGTGTGTCTGTGTGTCTGTGTGTCTGTGTGTGTCTGTGTGTCGGTGTGTCTGTGTGTCTGTGTGTCTGTATGTCTGTGTGTGTGTGTCTGTGTGTCTGTGTGTTTGTGTGTCTGTGTGTCTGTGTGTCTGTGTGTCTGTGTGTCTGTGTGTCTGTTTGTCTATGTGACTATGTGTCGGAGTGTCTGTGTGTCTGTGTGTCTGTGTGTCTATGTGTATGTGTGTCTGTGTGTCTGTGTGTCTGCGTGTCTGTGTGTCTGTGTGTCTGAGTATCTGTGTATCTGAGTGTCTGTGTGTCTGTGTGTCTGTGTGTCTGTGTGTCTGTGTGTCTGTGAGTCTGTGTGACTCTGTGTCTGTATGTCTGTGTGTCTGAGTGCCTGTGTGTCTGTGTGTCTCTGTGTCTGTGTGTCTGTGTGTCTGTGTGCGTGTTGTGTGTGTGTGTGTGTGTGTGTGTGTGTGTGTGTGTGTGTGTGTGTTGTGTACGTGTTTGTGTGTTTGCGTGTTTGTGTGTTTGTGTGTGTGTGTGTGTGTTTGTGTGTTTGTGTGTTTGTGTGTTTGTGTGTATGTGTCTTTGTGTGTGTGTGTGTGTGTGTGTGTGTTTGTGTGTTTGTGTTTGTGTATTTGTGTGTTTGTGTGTTTGTGTGTGTGTGTGTGTTTGTGTTTGTGTGTTTGTGTGTTTGTGTGTTTGTGTGTTTGTGTGTTTGGGTGTTTGTATGTTTGTGTGTTTGTGTGTTTTGTGTTTGTGGTTTGTGTGTTTTGTGTGTTTGTGTGTTTTGTGTGTGTGTTTGTGTTTGTGTGTTTGTGTGTTTGTGTGTTCTGTGTGTCTGTGTGTCTTGTGTCTGTGTGTCTGTGTGTTCTGTGTGTTGTGTGTTTCTGTGTGTTGTGTGTCTGTGTTTATGTGTGTCTGTGGTTGTTGTTGTCTGTGTGTCTGTGTGTCTGAGTGTCTGTGTTGTGTGTCTGTGTGTGTTCTGTGTGTGTGTGTCTGTGTGTGTGTGTGTGTGTGTGTGTGTGTGTGTGTGTGTGTGTGTGTGTGTGTGTGTGTTGTGTGTGTGTTGTGTGTCTGTGTGTCTGTGTGTTCTGTGTGTCTGTGTGTCTGTTTGTTCATGTGTCTATGTGTCGGAGTGTCTGTGTGTCTGTGTGTCTGTGTGTATGTGTTCTGTGTGTCTGTGTGTCTGCGTGTCTGTGTGTCTGTGTGTCTGTGTGTCTGTGTGTCTGAGTGTCTGTGTATCTGTTGTCTGTGTGTCAGTGTGTCTGTGTGTCTGTGAGTCTGTGTACTGTGTCTGTGTGCTGTGTGCCTGTGTGCCTGTGTGTCTGTGTGTCTGTGTGTCTGTGTGTCTGTGTGTCTGTTGTGTCTGTTTGTCTATGTGTTTGTGTGTCTGTGTGTCTGTGTGTCTGTGTGTCTGTGTGTATGTGTGTCTGTGTGTCTGTGTGTCTGCGTGTCTGTGTGCCTGTGTGTCTGTGTGTCTGTGTGTCTGAGTGTCTGTGTATCTGTGTGTCTGTGTGTCAGTGTGTCTGTGTGTCTGTGAGTCTGTGTGACTCTGTGTCTGTGTGTCTGTGTGCTGTGTGCCTGTGTGTCTGTGTGTCTGTGTGTCTGTGTGTCTGTGTGTCTGTGTGTCTGTGTGTCTGTGTCTCCGTGTGTCTATGTGTCTGTTTGTCTGTGTGTCTGTGTGACTTTGTGACTGTGTGTCTGTGTGCCTGTGAGTCTGTGTGTCTGTGTGTATGTGTGTCTGTGTGTCGGTGTGTCTGTGTGTCTGTGTGTCTGTGTGTCTGTTTGTCTGTGTGTATGTTTGTCTATGTGTCGGAGTGTCTGTGTGTCTGTGTATCTGTGTGTATGTGTTTATGTGCGTCTGTGCGTCTGTGTGTCTATGTGTCGGAGTGTCTGTGTGTCTGTGTGTCTGTGTGTCTGTGAGTATGTGTGTCTGTGTGTATGTGTGTCTGTGAGTCTGTGTGTCTGTGTGTCTGTGTGTGTGTATGTGTGTGTGTATGTGTATGTGTGTGTATGTGTTGTGTTTGTGTGTTTTGTGTGTTTGTGTGTTTTGTGTTTTGTGTTGTGTGTTTGTGTGTTTGTGATGTTTGTGTGTTTGTGTGTTTGTGTTTTGTGTTGTGTGTTTGTGTTGTTTGTGTGTTTGTATTGTTGTGTGTGTTTTGTGTGTTTGTGTGTTGTGTTTGTGTTTGTGTTTGTTGTGTGTTGTGTTTGTGTGTTTGTGTGTTTTGTGTTTGTGTGTTTGTGTTTGTGTTCTGTGTGTTGTGTTTTGTGTGTTTTGTGTTGTTGTTTGTGTGTTTGTGTGTTTGTGTTTGTGTGTTTGTGTGTTTGTTGTTTCTGTTGTATTGTGTTTTGTTGTTTGTGTGTTGTGTTGTTGTGTTTTGTGTGTTGTGTGTTTGTGTTTGTGTGTTGTGTGTTGTGTGTTTGTGTGTATGTTGTTGTTTGTGTGTTTGTGTGTTAGTGTGTTTGTGTTGTGTTGTGTTGTGTGTTGTGTTGTGTGTTTGTGTTTGTGTGTTATGTGTGTTTGTGTGTTGTCTGTGTTTGTGTATATGTGTGTGTGTGTGGTCTGTGTATCTGTGTGTCTGTGTGCATATGTGTCTATGTGTCTGTGTGTATGTGTGTCTGTGTTTGTGTCACCGTGTGTCTGTGTGTTGACTGCGTGACTGTGTGTCTTTGTGTCTGTGTGTCTCTTTGTCTGTATGACTGTGTGTCTGTGTGTGTGTGCGTCTGTGTGTCTGTGTGTATGTGTTTATGTGCGTCTGTGCGTCTGTTTGTCTGTGTGTCTGTGTGTCTGAGTGTCTGTGTCTATGTGTATGTGTGTCTGTGTGTCTGTGTGTCTGTGTGTATGTGTGTGTGTGTGTGTGTTTGTCTGTGTATCTGTGTGTCTGTGTGTCTGTGTGTCTGTGTGTCTGTGTGTCTGTGTGTCTGTGTGTCTGTGTGTCTGTGTGTCTGTGTGTCTGTGTGTCTGTGTGTGTGTGTGTCTGTTTGTCTATGTGTCTATGTGTCTATGTGTCGGAGTGTCTGTGTGTCTGTGTGTCTGTGTGTCTGTGTGTTGTCGTGTATGTGTGTCTGTGTGTCTTGTGTGTCTTGTGCGTGTCTGTGTGTCTGTGTGTCTGTGTGTCTGTGTGTCTGTGTCTGTGTTATGTGGTCTGTGTGTCTGTGTGTCTGTGTGTCTGTGTGTCTGTGTTGTGTCTGTGTATGTGTGTCTGTGTGTCTGTGTGTCTGTGTGTCTGTGTGTGTGTGTGTGCTGTGTGTTGTGTTTGTCTGTGTATCTGTGTGTCTGTGTGTCTGTGTGTCTGTGTGTCTGTGTGTCTATGTGTCTGTGTGTCGTGTCTGTGTGTCTGTGTGTCTGTGTGTTGCTGTGTGTTGTATGTTCTTGTTTGTGTCTGTGTGTCTTGTGTCTATGTGTGTGTCTGTGTGTCTGTGTGTCTGTGTGTATGTGTGTCTGTGTGTTCTGTGTGTCTGTGTGTCTGTGTGTCTGTGTGTATGTGTTGTGCGTGTGTGTCTGTAGTGTCTGTGTGTCTGTGTGTTGTGTGTTGTGTGTTTGTGTGTCTTGTGTCTGTGTGTGTCTGTGTGTCTGTGTGTGTCGTGTTGTGTGTCTGTGTGTCTGTGTGTCTTGTTTGTGTTTGTGTTCTGTGTGTCATGTGTGTCTGTGTGTCTGTGTGTCGTGTGTGTGTCTGTTTGTTCTATGTGTTGTCTGTGTGTCTGTTGTGTGTGTCTGTGTGTCTGTGTGTTGTGTTGTCTGTGTGTCTGTGTGTCTGTGTGTCTGTGTGTCTGTGTGTCTGTGTCTGTGTGACTGTGTCGTGTGTGTCTGTTGTGTTGTGCTGTGTCTGTGTGTCTGTGTGTCTGTGTGTCTGTGTGTCTGTGTGTCTGTGTGTCTGTGTGTCTGTGTGTCTGTGTCGTGTATGTGTCGTGGAGTGTCTGTGTATGCTGTGTGTCTGTGTGCTGGTGTGTCGTGTGTGCTGTGTTGTGCTGTGTGTCTGTGTGCTGCGTGTTGTCTGTGTGGTTGTCTGTGTGTCTGTGTGTCTGTGTGTCTGTGTGTCTGTGTGTCTGTGTGTGCTGTGTCTGTGTCGTGTGTCGTGTGTGTCTGTGTGTCTATGTGTCTGTGTGTCTGTGTGCTGTGTGTTGTGTGTCTGTGTTATGGTGTTGATGTTCTGTGTGTCTGTGTGCTGTGTGTCTGTGTGTCTGTGTGTCTGTGTGTTTGTGTGTCTGTGTTCTGTGTTGTTTGTGTGTCTTGTGTGTCTGTGTGTCTGTGTGTCTGTGTGTCTGTGTTGTGTGTGTCTGTGTGTCTGTGTCTGTGTCTGTGTGTCTGTGTGTTGTGTTCTGTGTATTGTTGTGTCTGTGTGTTGTGTTGTTGTGTGTCTGTGTGCTGTGTGTCTGTTGTCTGTGTGTCTGTGTGTGTGTGTGTCGTGTTCTGTGTCTGTGTCTGTGTGTCTTTGTGTTTGTGTGTCTGTGTTTGTGTCGTGTGTCTGTGTGTCGTGTCTGTGTGTCTGTTGTTGTGTGTGTGTGTGTGTTGTGTGTGTGTGTGTGTGTTGATGCTGTTGGTTGTCGTGTGTGTGTATGCGTGTTGCGTGTGGTGGTGTGTTGTGTGTGTGTGTGTGTTGGTGTGTGTGTGTGGTGTGTCGTGTGTGCTGTGTGTGTCGTGTGTGCTGTGTGCGTGTGTACGTGGGTGATGTCTTCGTGTCTGCGTGCGTGTGTGTGTGTGAGTGTATGCTTGCAATTGTGCGCTAGTAGTTGGGGTAGTTGAAGATTACCTAAAGGTGTTGTTGTTCCCGGGACACTGTGACAACGTAATAGTCACGCTGCGCTATAAATTGAGAAGATGAAACCCAAATTTAGTTAATATTGAAATAAGGAAGTAAAAAGCAAGCTTCACTTATTAAAAGGTAAAATATTAATGTACATGGGTATTCGAATATTAACAAGAAAAGTGACGTATTAATTTAAAACAAAGTTGTGATCGATTGAGTTTAATTATTGAGCAATAAATACAAATTACGATAATCTAACAATATATAAAGGACAATAACCAGAAAACTTTGATAGTTAAAATAGAACTACCTATGGATCTTCGCTCCTCGCTACGGTCACAATACACCCCGATAACCGTTTACGATATTTATTTAAAGGTAAAATTTAGTCTTAAAAAAATTTTCAGTTGTGGTAAATTGCTAAACTGAAGCTTTTTTTTAGTTAGATTAGAAGAATAATTCGTCGTTCCGTGGACATGTATATGGTATGCATTTAGAATCATGTTAAAGTCACAACATGTTTTAGAATACATCTGAACGTAATATGATCGTGGTTATTTTATTTATCGAAAATTCATATTCTGTTTAAAATGGTATAGATGTATAAAATATAATTAAAATGAATATATTGTCGTTTTCATTTTCATTGAATACTTGATTTGATTGTAGTTAATATGGAATGTTGAAAGAATATGAAAATTAAAAAAAAAAGAAATTCACTTACGGGAAGTGTTTAATTTTGTAATTTTTAAGTAATTGTTAAAGGGAATTGTCATTTTGACGTTTAATGCTACCAAACTAACATTTACGACAGTACCGACTTAAACAACTTAAAAAGTAAAATTATTAACTCAGTATCTGACGTTACCAATTGTCAATCAAAAATTTAAATGTTGCCAAACTACATTTTTGAAAGCGTTAAACCTTTTAACGTGCTATGTTACCAAAATAATATTAATGTAAGTGACAACTTCATAATAAGTAAAATTATTCTCCTCAATGTTTGACGTTACCAATTGTCAATCAAACACTTAAATGTTGTCAAACTATATTTTTGAAAACATTCAACTTTTTACGTGCAATGTTACCAAAATAATATTAATGTAAGTACCAACTTAAACATTTTAACAAGTAAAATTGTTAACCTCAGTATCTGACTTTACCAATTGTCAATCAAAAACCTAAAGGTTACCAAATTATAATTTTGAAAGCATTCAACGTTTTACGTGCAATGTTACCAAAATAGTATTAATGTAGGTACCAACTTATATTTTAAGTATTATTTTAAATGTTGCCAAATTAAACTGTTGAAAGTATTAAAATTTTTGATATGCAATGTTACCAAAATATAATATTTTGAGTATGTACCAACTGAAAGATTTCAGTAGAGAACTTCATTAACCTCAGTGTTGGAACTTATCAATTGTCATTAAGAACTTTAAGTGTTGCCGAATTATATTTACATTTAGTGTCTTTTTGACATACAATTCTATCAAAATAATGTTCATGAAAGTGAAAGTGTAAACCATGCCAAATTATATTTTTGGAAGTATTCAACAATGAAATATCTCTTTGGCATGCAATGTTGCCAAAATAATATTTTATGAAAGTACAGTTGGATATGTAACTAAGTGTTTGCCCTCAAAATGTCATTCAGACCTTTAAGGATGAATAAATTAAATTTGTCAAATAGTCGGCTATTGTAAAATGAATTTCCTTTTTGACAGACAATATTATCAACGTAATATGTATAGAAGTATCAATTCAAACAATTTGTAAATATGAAATTATTACATTAAAAAATTGCCAACTTAAACTTTTAAAAATAGTCACCTTAAATACTTAATGTGTTTCAAAAAATTGAGAATACATTCAAATCAAAGAAATATTTATGAAAACAAGAAGTAACAAAATTAGGATTAAAATATATTAATAAAAAAAGGACAATAAGATGTACGAATGGTTATGATAAGACACAATATAGGCATCAATAACATATTGTAAAGCAGTCATGAATCAAAATAAATTAAAATTCGTTATAGGAATAAGGATTATGTTTAATTTATAATAACATACGATTAATTATGTTTTATTAATTAATTAATTAATTATGTTTAATTTATAATAATATATAAAATGTATAATTGATTAAAGAACTATATCCTTAACAAAGCAGAAAATATAAAAAGGTTTAGTTGAACAAAGTCTTACTTCATGACATATTCAAAGATCAATTAGTTACTTTACAATTACAATCTTTTTTGATATCAAATAAATTTAGTTGAAATATTCAATCTGAGGAAGATGCAGTGTTGTCGAAACAATTCTCATTTTAAACAGTATAGTGAGACTTTAAAAACAGTTTCAGTCATATAGTATGCAGTCGTAATCATCAGGTAAAAAATAGTTGAATCAGTATTTTAAAAGCATAATTTTGTATGACTTAGTATAAGCATTCACGTACATTTATGTAAATATAAATAAATTGATTGAGCCATAAAAATTTTATATAGAAACTTGAATATGGTACTAATAAGATTATTTTGAATCATAAGTATGAATTACAAATATTTCGAATAGGTTATAAGTTTGAAAGGTATTAATATACAGGGTGTCTAGAATCTAACCACGTTCTGTGGCTATCTTTGTAATTATAAGAGATAGAGAGTCGGTTAAATTAGAAAAGTTGGGCAGAATTACATGATAATTCAAATATTGATAAGAAAATTCAACATTCTTGCCAACTTTCTAAGATATCTAAAAATAACTAAATATCGTCCATATCTTCAATCGGCTATACCTTTTGTAATATTCAAAATAGGAAAAAGTTATAAGAAAGACTTTTGATAGATTTTTTTACGCAAAATGGGAAAATGCCAATACAAAATGTTTTTCTAGTAATTATTTTTCCAGCTACAACCCAAACATACATTTTTTTAAATGGCAACTATAGGTGGTTATGGACTCGTTCGATGGCTTGTTTTTTTATGATTTCAAAAATGTATAGGTTTGTATGTTTAGTATTATTAGTTCTCACAATTTTCAAAAAATTGTAATTGTAGTATTTACTAAACCAATGCAATGTTTGCCATTGTGTGCTGTGACAATTAAAAACAAAACTCTGCATTGATTGACTGTCAAATGTTATTGAATTGAATATTTTGTTGTAACCAGTTGTAGTTCGTAATAGTGAATATTAGTTTATTAATGGCTTATTCTTCTGAAGAAAGAATGATATGCTTTTTTGCTATTACATGCCTAACAGAGATGCTAATGCTGCTTCGGAATTATATCGTCAAACTTATATGGGAAGAAGATAACCCGATGTGAGATTATTTGCTAAACTCGAATCGAATTTAAAAAAATATGGGGCTTTTACTAAACCTCAAAATTTTAAAATTAATGTTAACACAGAAACAGAAGTACGTGTTTTAGCTTACGTCGAATTTAAACCTACTACTCGTGAAATTGCGAACGAATGCAACACTTCTAAAGATGAAGCCCACGTTATTTTGGAACAAAATAATTTTAAGCCATATCATTTTCATACAGGAAATACATTGTATGTTGAAGATTATCAAAAAAGATTAGGTTTTGCTACATGGTTGATTAATAAATGTTGAGCAAACAATCAATTCTCGAAAACCATTATTTTTACCGATGAAGCAAAATTTTCAAACAACGGCATCTTGAATAGAAAAAATCATATCCAATTGTTCCAAGAAAATCCCCATATTACTGTTGAGAAGAGAGATCAATATGCTGTTTCAGTAAACGTTTGGTGCGGTATTATTGGTACCAAAATCCTTGGGCCGTTTTCTTATATATACAATTTAAATTCCGAAAGATATCTAACTTTTTTACGAAACGAATTTGAAGAAATTTTGTACGACCTTCCGTTGAACGTAATTCAAAATTTGAATTATTTTCAACATGACGGGGCACCAGCACACAATGGATTACTTGTGTGTAACTATTTACAGGAACGTTTTAATAATTGGATAGGAAATCGAGATCCAATAGCTTGGCCGCCGCGATCTCCAGGCTTAACCCACTGGACTTTTTTGCGGGGTGCAATTAAAGACATGGTGTACCGAGCAAAACCTGGTAATCTAGACGATTTAAAAAATAAAAGTCGTTTTGGTATACAACAAATTAGAACCCAAATGCATTTTGAAGCACTTCTATGGTTGTGTTATCTGTTTATATTTTTTGCTGTTACTCTTCGTTGTAAGTTAAATTTATTTAGAACTTTTTTATTTTGATAATGTATTACATTATTTCTTGTTGTTTCCACAAATTTAGTAGTAGAATATAAGCTTATTTTGTTATTTAAATGTTCACGGCACACTTTAATTTGTTTAATAGATATTATAATTACCTTCTTTTTTCGAAAATTGTGAGTTAACTAATAATATTAAACATACTAAGCTACACATTTTTGAAATCAGAAGAAAGTAAGCCATCGGATAAGTGCATATCCATCTATAGGTGTCGTTTAAAATGAATGCATGTTGGGGTTGTAGCTCGAAAAATAATTATTAAATTTTTATTCGCATTTTCCCGTATAAAAATAGATATAAAAAGTCTCACTAATTTTGACGATTTTTAGTTATTTTCAGATATTTTAGAAAGTTGGCAACAATGTTGAATTTCATTAGCGGTATTTGAATTATCATGTAGTTCTGCCCAGCTTTGCTAATTTAACCGACTCTGTATCTCTTATAACAACAAAGATAGCCATAGAACGTGGGTAGATTCTAAACACCCGGTATACATAGTACATAGTTAAATATTAATATACATAAAAACAAATTTAATCTACTTGATAGCAACATACTTACTTACTTTGGTTGATTTAATTTAGTTTTGCAAATAAATTTAGTCGAAATATTCAATCTGACGAAGATGCAGTGTTGTCGAAACAATTGTCTTTTTAAACAGTATAGTGAAACAGTTTCACGCATGTAATATGCCATTTGATCAGGTAAGAAATAGTTCAATCAATATTTTGTACATAGTGCACGTCGGACACTTTGACCGTTTCCCCCACCCATCGTGTGATTCTTGCCGAACCTTCATCGTCCACGTTCGATGCTCCCTCGAAATTCGCGGCTAACGATAAAATACGAACTCTATAACTTTTCTTACGGCCGAGCTAGTCGAAATTGACAAAAAAACTCCCTTAGCCCCCTTTCCCCGAAAGCGTTATCGGGGTAATATAGTCCTCGACGGTCCCCATCGGAGCTTAATTTCTGAGATCCTGTTTTCGAGAAAATCTACGAGAAATCCTACGACAATACCTCAAGAGCTCCCGCCGCCACCTTCCTTGTGGTAGTGCGACGATAGTTTCGTCTATTCGTCACGATGACATAATCCCTCCCCATTACTTCGCCGTCGTTCGCGCGAAGTCTCCACCCTCACGTCGGGCCGTCGGCGAAATTTTATATCGATCCCTCGCAAACGCGATGGAGGCAATCTCGAAAAGGGTGTCCGACGGAAAGCATATTCCGTCGAAAGGTACTTCGGACGCTCTGTTGTACCGTGAAAATTTGAATAAAGGCGTCGTATTCCGAATTTGAGAGTTGATTTTATAGTTTCTATTTAATCACTGCTGTTAGTAATTTTCTGGCAGTTTGTGGTGGAAAAGTAACAATTCGCATTGATAACTAAAATAGATAAAATAATACACCCAGAAAATATTAATCGACTGAATAGTGTTAATGTGTTAATCCGCAACAATGGTTTAAAGTAGATATTGAGGGGACAAAGGAATGCGGCTCCAGGGCTGGCGAAATAGCAACGAAGTCGTCTAACCTTCGGCCGTCAACAAGTGACAAATAAGATTGATAACTGTGTAATAAGGAAACATATATGTATTTTATTTTTCGTGTTTAGATATCAGCACTGAACGAAATCAACTCCATTCGCTGTTAATTCAGAAAATGCTTATGCATGTTGGGTGATAATAATACTAAATATAATAATAGTATTGTTGTTTTTTAGGTGTTATTGTAAAAAAATCGTTTCTGCATTTTAAAGATCAGTTTAATTAAATGAATATAACGCTTGATTTATTCCGTTATTAACTATTACGACTACTAAAATATATAATGCTGAAAGAAGTAAATTCAATAAAAAAGTTACAAACTACATATATAATAAGAAAATCAAAATCAAATATAATTTTGGTAAATGATAGTAATAATCATTTCTTTTAATAATTGAGCAGGCCGGCGCAACTTGATAAGAGAGGCATTTGGTGAAGGAAGTATTAAAGTTTATTTACTCAAGCATAAACCATACTACCTGTACTTAAATATAAAATTTGGTGAGGGTGCTCCAACGAACGTATATCAAAAAAATGGCGATTTTAGTTGACGCTGTAGATCTGAAGACGGCGCTTCCATGGGAAAGTATAAGAGAATGGTCTTAGTAGCACCATTTACGTTGTCGCACGATACACTTAAAACCACGTGCGTTACAAGGTCAACCAGTTGTTTATTTAAGGTCTGCCGTTTTACGACCGTTTGTATTCATTTATTACTGGAGATAATTAATATCTTTCGTTTGAAAAAATGTTTAAAATTTGTAAATTACATCCTTTGTGACAAAAGTTTAGACGAGAGCAAATAAACTTCCTTTAAGATTCAAAGTATTAAAAAAATTATATTTTAGTATGTAACGCTGTTGTTACTATTACTATTTAAATAGAGTATTTGTGGATGCCTAAAATTTGATGTTGGTCAACAAAACACGTTTATAATCCAGCAAAATATCAAGATTTCAATAAATGTCAGAGACTATTAATTTCGTTTCTTCATTCTAGCTGTGTTACCAGTTTTAACAAAACCTTTACATTGTATTATAACGTATTGACTATTTAAATTGTAGTAAACGTAAGGACCTAAGTTTTAAACGTCTTTCAATTTTCGGTAATTGTAATTTGCATGCATACTATTTGAGGACTTTAATAAAATTAAATTTAAATACGCTAACTAATTTAACGGCGGCAAAACTATCTTATCACCAACAAAATTATTAAGTAAGTTTCAATAAATCTTAGAAATTAATGATTTCCTATTTTTTGGGTATCACTTTTTTAATTTGCATCCATACATTTTTACAGTAAATTTGAATAGTTATCTTTTACGTTATTTCACTTTTTAATTTGTTTAATAATGTATACCTAAAATTTGAAATTCTCTTATCTTTAGCGATAGTGTTAAATAAATATTAAAGGTGATTAATTTCTTTTCTTTTGTTCCATTACTGTTATCAGTTTTAATAAAACCTTTACTTTTTATCATGGCTTGCTTTCATTTTAGTATGATCATTGGAGAATTAAAAAATATAAATTTTAGGTGGTTTTCAATAAATATTAAACATCAAGATTAAGTTAAATGTAAATACGAATCATTTACATTATTTTTACTATGTAAACGACTCATTCATGGTAACTAACATTTGAAATAAATCAGTAAAGCTCTCTTATCATTAACTAAAGAATTAAATAAATTTTAATAAATGTTAGAAATTAATCATTTCCTGTCTTTATTACTACTTTCCGGCAACTTTAATCTTCTTACATACAATTTTGCAACTTTTAAAATAAAATTAAGATATTTTACTATTTAATTTGTTTTTCTAATGATTCCTACAGTTTGAAATTCTCTTACCTTTACTATAGTACGAAATAAATTTATATAAATATTAAACACTATAAATTTCCTTTCTTTTGTTTTCATTAATGCTATCAGTTCTAATAGAACTTTAACTTTTTATGATTGCTTTCATTTCACTACATTCATTGGGCTAAATAAGAAATATGAACTTTGTAGTTTTCTATAAATATAACCAATTTATGTCATTTGATGCTTGTATATATACCATTTTACAAACTTCAAGACAAAATTAAAGTAGTTATCGTTTATGTTATTTTTACTATTCAATTACCTCAGCTATATATGCCTTACGTTTGAAACGAGTCGACATGATTATTTTAATTAACTACAGAATTAAGTAAATTTCAATAAACATACGAGATTAATAATTTCCTGTACTTTGTTCCATTATTGCTTGCTTATCACATAGTCATTTGAGTAAACAAAGGAACAGATCTTTTAAATAGCTGTCAACAAATATTGAAAGATGAGCAAATTCTTGTAATTTGGATAATTAGGTGCTTTCAACAAGTTTAAAGTATTTAATGAGCCTGATGTACTTAATGAGATATAATAGGAAACTGATATTACTATTAACGTGCGCTTGAATCATAAATTAGAATTGCAAAAAAAAAACGGTTAAGAGGCACTAAAACTGATCTAAGTTTCAACCCTAAATTATAACAACAAAAACAGGTCAAGATAAAGGCTAGCTTTGTGCAGAACGAATAATATACAGATATTGAATTTAAATTTTAATTGCATTAATATGTGAATTATGCTTGCGATGTTAACAACAGCTGTCTGTACAGAAATCTAAATTTGGATAGTGATTGGCTTTTGAGAGACGGTAACAGTTTATTATATAAGGAATAGACGTTATATGTAAATGATCGATGAAACATATGTGTTCGAAAACATGGAGGCGAAATTAGTCCTTTAAATCTAAGGTATACGTTGTGAACGTCGCTTCGGTGTCTGAATTTTTGGTGAAAATGTGGTGGAACTTCATTATAGATGATTGAATGGTAAAGTATAGCGGCATGATGAACCCTTCTGTTATCTATGTTTAGCCAATTAGCGTCGTTTAATTTGTAAGTAATGGGTTGATATATCCTTATTCCATAAACAAAGAGTAAACATGATGTGCTCTTCGAATACGATTTTTTTCTGTACTTGTAAGGCATGGACCGTACACTACATCACACTTAATAGACTTAATAGAAGTGATTCGGCTAATTGTAATTTTAATGCTTGCGATAGTATATGGTTATGAGGAAATAACTTTTTAAACTATTTTTCTGTTAGAATCCTGTAAAATTAATAGGATAGATTTAGGATTTAAGACTAAGGCTAACGTTTTTGGCTTACATTCAAGTTATTTATGCATTTGTAAATCGTAATCGCCAACGTTAGACATAATACAGTTATTGTGATGCGGCGTAGAAAGAATCGCCGCCGTAGTTACTACAAATGGAGCACAATTAAAAACGTAAAAAATCTTTCTATGAATGACATGAGAAAGAAGCGTATACCAGTTCCAAAATCTCTTTTCAGTGTACGTTTTAAAGGAAATTAAGCAAAACATAAGATTTACTGTTTCAAAATTTAGTTTTTAAAATTTATTGTTTTGGAACCTCAAACCATTTACCAGTGGTATGCATTTCTAAATATAACCATCAGTTTTTATGAAGACATTTGGACAGTATGTGATAAAAAATGTATCTGTTTTTTTCTCCGTGGATTAGAAATCCATTAAAATATATTACTGAAATTTTGACTTGTTAACAATCTATCACAGCTAAACAATTATGCACCTCCTACCAACAAAATTTATGGTTTTAATCGTATTCAAGACGCACATCAATTTCCAGAGAGAGTCTATTGACAAGTATACTGTAAATATTAACGAAACATATATCAAAACTTGAGTTAACAGTGAGAATCATACACGTTCGCGAATTTTTTGCTCACAGTACGTTCGCGTTTAGTGAATTTTTAAATCTTAAAACCATTCTAGTTTATCTGAAATATTTTCAAAAATTTGTGTACTCCCTACATAACACTTGTAACAATTATGGCAGTCAATTTTGTAAACGACATTTGATTTGTTATGTTTTGTCTTTTGTGTTGGAGTGTTGTTAAAGTGTATTATAATTTTTATGTTATTGTTACTTTTGTACTGGTTGTGAAAGTTTGGATATGAAAGGTACATTTGGTGTTAGGTATTTCTGCAGAATCTAAATTATTGAAAGATTACAAAGATAATCTGGCTAATTTTGACATCTAAGGTAATACTGCTTAACGCGGAATTTAAATTTTTGGATGCGTTGTACTGTTTTATTAATAAATTGTAAAGGAAAATTATATTGAGAAGAATTTTCTTAATTCTGTTCATATTTTTTTATGGGGTATCGTGAAGATTTTGCAATAATTAACCAAATTATTGAAAGATTTCGTAGTATTTATAGTTGTGTGTAAATTGGAATTGATTATTCTGTCAGATTTATGACCTCTATCGTTTTGCTCATGTCTAAAAAATTTAATCTTTAATTGTTTCCTGTAAATTTAGGTTTAAGATTCACTTTGTTCAATTTGTTATTCTGTGCCTGATTTTTACATACTAAAGTAATAATAAAGTCAGTTATGACTGAATGGCATTTAAAATCATTGCTAAACCGCTACCGAATTAATTAATTAATTGGTAAAATTCTTTAATTTTGTTTCAAAAATGTTCAATAGTTATAATCGCTAAATCGTTTGAAAGTCAATATTTAATGAAATCTAAATTAGATCCTCTCACACGTCCTACAGGTAAAACGTATGCATTACATAAATTACACAAACAAACTAAACCACTTAGACCTATTGTAGCATCCCAGATAGCTAAGTTCTTTATCGAAAATTTTATCTAATGTTTCTAAACCTACATTTAGTCCAGTCGGTAAGAAGATCGCAAAAAATATTTTCTGAGATTTTTCTTTAGAAACTATTAGTGGATCATAGTTAGGGGATCATAAAACCACAAAATCAGTTCTGATGGTGGTGGGCAACCCTCTGGCCCACAAACCACCCCTTTTTAGGAATAGCTTCATTTCGCTAATAACTCGTTAACCGTCAAAGATATCGAAAAATTACTTGTTATAAGAAAGACAGCTTGATTAATTTCTTAAAAAGAAGTATCCTAGTATTTTTCCTTAAATTTTTTTATGTATTTAACATTTTAACATTTAAGAATAGAAAATTATGAGAGTAGCTAGATTTCTAGGATGTTTGATTTTTTTTTAGATTTTTCGAAGTATATATTTGCGAATTAATAACATATTCTAAAAAATGGAATAAGATATCAAATATATTCATTTGGTGACTTTATTTTGTAACCATGAGAAATAATAAAAGTCTCTAAATTTTTCATAATTTTGAAATTAGGAAGTTAAAATCATCATATCCAAATACGAATGATATGAAACAGTTTTTAGAAAAGTTTTGTAAAAACAGAACTATTTCTCAACTAAAAAGGAAAATTCAACTTTTAAAAATAACAAGCCGATGACTTAAATTCTTTGGTGATATGAATTTTATATTATTGAATGTATCTTAGTGTGTTAATGCTTGAACATAATAAACAGTTTTAGACATTTTTTATGTTTTAATAGTAATAGTAGGAACGGGAACAATAAATCAATTATTCAGTATTATCAATCCTGTCTATCTCTTATTACCACCTAAAACGACGATGCTTCATCTTGTAAAAAGGACTGACGTTTTCGCGACTTTATTACAAAATTTTTTGGTGAAATTCTAAATTCTAATTTTTCAACTTCACAAAATTGTCTTCCACTTTAACAATTTTAATAAAAATACTGCTACTGACGAAAATAACTGTAAGTGTTAATCGAAACGTTTAGATTGTATAACTTAAAGTACAAATACACCATAAAAACCAAAAAGATAAGTATTTTAATATGTAATATGGTGAAAGTTTATTTCATAAAATTATGCTCGATGTGCTTGTTATCCACGATCTCACGGGAGTGACTGCAAAACTAATTAGTAAACTGCTAAAAAGAATTTTCCGAAAAAGCGTAATTTATTTATTAGCAATGAAATAGTTTAATTTTTTTGCAACATGCAGGATTATCAAAAAAAGTGCAGGTTTAAATGAATTTTAGAATAACGGGAAAAGGTTGTCAAAGATTTTACAAAAGCATAAAATCTATTATATGATTTCTGCAAATGCATGTGTTAAGAAATCCCGTTACCTGCATTATTGCACAAAAGTCAGTGCATCACAGAGCTCCCACCCAGTCAGTATATATAAGGTGCCGGATCGCATATACACGTTTTTTATATACTGGTGCTTAAACGTAACTGTATCTATACAAAATTGCGGGTGCCACTTCGACGATTAGTTTCACGGTCCCACAAGAATCGATTTTAATGTATATATATATATATATATATATATATATATATATATATATATATATATATATATATATATATATATATATATATATATATATATATATATATATATATATATATAGACGGCATTCCTCTCTAGAATTGGTGGTATTTGTGTGGTTTTTTGGCATGTGAACTTTGAAACCACATTGACCCCGAAATGGCTCGAACATTTCATCTATTGTAATGTATCCAGTACCAAAGTACTCTTAAAATATTTCCGTGATTGCCGCTGCCTCATCCGATGCTTTTCGTTGTTCTCTAGTAATAGTGTCGTCAAATATTAGGTAAGCTGTCAATATATCGAAATGTTTGCCCGACAATGTAGCATTGAAGAATGGCCGATTGGTTACATCTTTAGAAATAACGATGACATCGTCGCGGCTGGTTTTCAGAATGCTGGATAAAAGCTGCAGGAAATATAAGCATTAATTTCTACAGAATCTGTTTTCCGATAATTGGCTTTGCTTGTATTATCTCCCAAGGAGTTTCTAACGGTTTCAATCTTCTTATTTGTATTTACAACAATTTTTCAATCATTTTGTCATCAATTAATAAATTCCATACTTCCTTCTTTGTGGGTCTATGTCCTAACGATCTGGATGCAGCAGTGAAACCAGGAAGCCCTCCTCAAATAATATTACCAGCAGGAGTTCGTCTTCTAGCGGGTGGGTCGTCAATAACCCAGGTGCGCAAGGAGGCCTGAATTCACGTTTTTTCATTGTACTAAATATAAATTTCGGTATCTCCGGTGTTTGTTGTGCTATATTTGGCGACTGAGTTTCATCATCGTCCCTAGAGATATCATTTCCAATCAGTTCACCCATGATTTCTTCCCCCACAACACCTTCGTCTTCAGGTTCTTTATTCTGGACTTCCCTGACGTCATCGTCAGGCAAAACCAAATCTGGATCATCGTCGGAGTCATCAATATTTTCAATACGGCTCAGGTCACTATCCTCAGAAGTATCGTTGAGCATTCTATTCACTCGCGACTCGAAATTACTGTCCAGAACACTAACTTCATGCACATGTCTAGATCGACGGGTACTTTAGCATGTACTTGGCACTTCCATAATCAGAAATCGAAAAAATGAGTCCAAACAAAAACTCCTTCAATAAAACATAAGTAAAGTTTTCTTACACTCAACAACCGTAATTCGAAACACCGGGTAAAATTTACCTTGAAATATAAACCTAACCAGAAACACCGCGTAACTTTTACCCACAGCCTTCGCGTATATTATCAGTAACCTTCGGAAACTACCGACAAACTAAACGGAAATGGGTTTGTTTGTCGTGGGAAGGTGGGAGGGGAAGGTGGTGAGACGGCCAAGAGTAGTTAAGTATGGGCAAAAATTACCCATGTTTCGGTTAAAGTGTTAAATACCCACGCCGTGCCTGGTAGACCGTGTAAAATTTGGCTGAATGTAGTCGAATGTATGATAAAGAAAAGAAAGATAAGGAGTTTTAAAAATAAAAGAGCATGTGAGAGACAATGTATGATAGGCCAGTCAAATAGTACACTAGTAATCGCTAAAATCGCAAACTAACGACTAGTTCTGATTTTTTAATATGTTATTAGCACCAATACCAGTAGTGTATATCCAAGATTGCAGCATAGAAAGACCTGTGCTAACTTCGTAGCACTCGAAAAACCGCGTAATTTTCGCATTTTTTCACTATATCTCCTAAACTATGTGTTTTTAATAAATCGTGCTATTTAGGTCTTTAATCTTTTGAGGACTGACTCAAAAGATTGGCAATCTTTTAAAAAGTAAAGTGTTAAGAGTTGGTCAACTTTCGACTCCGAAATCGGGGAAAACACTTATTTTACGGGTAGTCACAGAAGGAGATGTTGCGACGAATCTAATTAGCTTTAATTTAAGCACAGAACGACGTCTGTAGTCCCCACAGTTTCCTCACAATGCTAATAAATTAAAAAAAAGGGAAAACTGCATCATTTTTCGCAAATTTACCCTGTTTCTCAAGGCGATTTGAGAGTTATTTGACTAATAGTGTAATCATTTTGAATCAAAAGTTCTCCATTACCTTAAAAAACTCGTATAAGCATAAAACTTTGTGTGTATATTGGATTATACTTCCGGAATAACATACTGAATGTCGTCAAAAGAAAACTTGTGCTATGGTCGTCTTATTGGAAAATGGCGCCTAGAAACCAGTTTTTTAGCCATAAAATGAAATATTTGAAAAAAAATTTGACAGTTCGTTAAAAAATCAGTAATTTTTTTTTGTGAATACTTTCATACCAATAACACAATTTTTGTCTTTGCATTTATATTTTCTGTGAATTTTTAAAAGTTACACTGCAGATGATTTAGTTGCACTTCGCTACCAAGCTAGGGCTACCATAATAAACTCCTAATGAGTATAGTATCCATGGTTTGTTTTGTGGTATTGATTTTCTCCACGCCTCCACTGAGTGCGACACCACCAATGCCATTTTCGGGTATGAGAAGGTTAAAGTGTGAAGCGCTATCCAGAAATACTCTCCAACCTACTTCAACCCACCAAGCCATCTCAGATGCCGGAGCGAGATATCTAGTAGATCTATATGGAGGAGATTACACTTAGGATACCCTCCAGAGCTTGCGCTATAATTTTTTTGTGACAACAGCCGCCTCCACTACGGTTGACCTCGCCCGTTTGCCTCCAACTTAAAATGGTGCAACATTCTACGCCTGCCGCATTTACCACCAAGTTCAGATGTGATTGGGGGTGGACAATGATGCCACTCAATGTATAAGGTAGATCAGGGGCTCATTGAAATAACAATGATACACGAAGTGGCATCCCCTTCTCTTCTGAAATTTCTATCATGTGGGTGTAAGAAAGGGTTTTTCTTTCAAACTACCGTCAAACCGTCGTGAGAACTCAACAGAGTAAATTTGATAAAACTGCAGTTTTGACTTTTCTGTAAAATGAGTATTTTTGGCGATTTCGTGGTCGAAAGTTGAACAACTATTAACATTTAACTTTTTTGGAAAAAATTGCAAATCTTTGGAGGGCTGTATCTTGGTAACTATTATATCTACATAGTTGGTTCTGGATTCAAATTTTAGCAAATGTAATCTACTTTAAAGTCCTAAATAACACAGTTTATTAAAAACGCATAGTTTAGGAGTTATAATGAAAAGACCAAAAAAATGCGAAAATTACGCGGTTTTTCGAGTGCTACGAAGTTAGCACGGGTCTTTCGAAGCTGCAAACTTGGATATACACTACCGGTAAAGGTCCTAACAACATATTAAAAAATCAGAACTAGCCGTTAGTTGTGACTATATGACTATATTGTACTATATGACTGGCCTATGAATCGTGCGAACGCTAGGGAGGTATGCGGAGATAGGGAATCATGGAGAAATATTGAGAATGAACAATAAATAAGAGGCACAGATTGTTTTGCTTACCCTGAAAGGGAATGGCGTGAAGGTTAAGCCAAGTTAATACCCAAAAAGGAACGCTTAGTATTTTAAGTATGTATAACTATGGTGAGGGACTGAAGATTTACATTTTCTTATAATGATCTAGTTAAAAACGTATGTAAAATGTCTTTCTATAAATATTATAAAGGTAATTGTTTCTTAATTGCTTTATTCTCGCAATTCAGTAATTAATAAAACCAATTTGTTGCCTTTAATTCTACTGAAGTTGATATATTACATTGCTTAGTTATCAGGAATTAATCTGTGCACTGCACCTCGGCATAAACTATACGTCGTTGAATTCTGAAACTGAAATGTAAGCTACCGCTTGTTTCAGTCTAATATAGTTTATAGGTTACCATGCAATAAGCACAAGTGTTTAAGTTGTACTGAACCGTGTAATGTGTGCTTTGTGTCAACCACTATTAAAAACCGCATATGTACGAGCACATTTATCTATACTAACTTTCCTGTAATTGATTTGCAGCATGGAAGATAGATCACACATAACTAACTACACGATCAATTATATTTTATAGCGTGTATAAAAAACAGTCCTAATGAATATGTACTGATGTGTGCGCGCATGTGTAATTATAATACAATTTCATAGTAAAAAATTTCATCCAGATAAATCTAGTTAAATTGATTAATAAATCTGATTCACCGTTTTTTTTTTTACAATATTATTTTATAACTGCTTACTGTATGTGTTTGGCCAATTGTGGTGTCATTTGAGGATATAATTCATAGATCACAAGAACTCATTAGGTTCAATAAAACGCAATCATTTCCTTAGTTACCAGCTTATCACAGCGATGTTTTTATCGCCCTATTATGGATGGTCGTTATCATAATTAAATCGTCATATTTGAGAAGTTATTTCTTATCCATTGTGTTTTGAAATTCCATTCATTATTCTCATAGAGAATACAACTCCTGTTACACTATACGTAAAAATAAAGGAAATAGGATTCAAATTCAAACAGTTCATCATTTATAAACTGAATAAAGGTGTTAGATTTTGGACAGAAAGTACTCTTAGGATGAATCGATAGCTAGTACACACTAAATCTTCATTCCGATTTTATGGCCGTAACAACCTTATGAATAGACAGTTAAACTTAATATTTTTCCTAAGAACAGTTTAAGAAGTTATTGATTATAAACATTCGTACGACACCCTTAACTCAAAACACAACATTTCCATTTGTGTGTACATACATATGTGGTGTGTACTTTCCCAGCCAACACTGAAACTGTTGGTCCCATAAGGGAAACAATAAAATTGTTATCATTAAAATATTATGGAAAATGTTTGATTATAAATGTAAGCGGTTTGTCATATTTGAGTTCGTTTGGAATACTGTGAACTAAGCTAAAAATACGCACAATTAATCAAAATAGTTCCAAAACTCTCACTGCAATTAAACAAATTTAATTACGTTTCGTTTGTTATGAACTGTTAGATTATGAATTTTGTAGTAAATCAATGTTTCAAACTTTTTGATCTGTATATATACTAAATATAACATGCGAAAACTCGGTTGTTTGTTAAATGCAAATATTATAATAAAACGATACACAATCGTTATTTTAGAATTGTACCAGTTTCAATTTCGTTATTTGTTTTATAATAAAATAGCAACATGAATCAAGACTAATTAGGTTTTGATTTGCTTTAATTATAAGCAATTCTATTACTTTTAGTTTTAGAACTGGACAACATGTAAACGTAACATTATCGGTTGAGAATATCAATTTCAATCAAAAAAACTAACTACATACATATCATCTATTAAACTTAGATTTTACAATAAAATTCATCAGAGTTGCGATTTTTAAAACTAAAGCAGGATCAAGCGTGTTTCGTTATGAATTAATTCTTGTCGTTAAATTCTATACAGGGTCCTTCAGAACGAGCTATGGTCGATATGTATATGGAAAACTATTCAAAATATTTTTTTGAAAATTAGTATACAGAGGTTATTTAAAAAATATAGTTTAACTAATATATATTCAGTTTTACGCAGCTTCCGGTTATACCGGAAGTAGACCATGTTGAATTTAAATTGTAGTTTGTAAAAAGCATCCTATGTCTAAAATGCACAGTTTTTGAGTTATTTTATTTTTTCAAAATTTTTCACAAAAAATATCATTTCTCTAGGTGAAAGCGAGCTAGGTTAAATATTTTTTAATACTCGTACACGTAGAACTCACAGCTTACAGAATCTTACAAAAATAAATTCAAAAATTATACAGGGTGTTCGAAAAATGGCGTCAAATTTTGCAATTTGAAAAATTCAAAGAGTTAATTTTTGTAGTAGCTACTGCTAAAAAAATAAGGAGACTTTGACCCCAAAATTTATAGTTCTTGCTCAATTTTGAAAAAATCGACATTTTTGGTAATTAAACTAAAAATTAATTTTTGGTTGGCTTTATTTGAAAGAAATCAATAATAAACAAATGATACCTACTTAACTAAGACATAGGTAGTACACATAATGTAGGTAGCGCACCGCGAAAATTTTATTATTATAATAATAATAAACATGTTCAAATCGCAATTGTTACCGCGGTAGAAAAGCTAATTAATGGTGTTTGATATATTTCATTATATACTAAGTAGTAATTTATAATGTTTTCTGGATCTTTTATTTTATGTATTTTACGTAAATGATATCTGAGTAAAGGTTGAACAGAAAAAGGAAACATATTATATTAGGGAAAGAAACAGGTGTTCTGCCAAAAGTGGCGTGACGAATTGTTGAAAATTTCTATACGCGCGCTCTTGACGTAAAAATGTCACTAGTTAGTAATTAATTACTAACGGTACACACTGCAATAAAAGACGTCTTTGTTTGGTACTTGGAAACTCGAGACCTAAATGTAGAGTTTGTTACGGACGAATGCATATTTTTAAAATTAAGGTGTGCAATAATAATATGAAACTGTTCCAACGTAAATTGATGTTTCTTGTTTTTTTATCATTTTTTAGTGACTGGTGTTGATTTTCGAGAGTAGACACGGTTAGTGGAAACCAGAAGGGAAGGCTCTCATTGTAAACAGTTTGCCTTTAAAATATTTCGTGCGTGTACATTTTCTTTTGAATCAGCCAAGACTAATTTGTCTTTGCTTTCGGGTGTTAGTTGTAATGTGTGTTTTTTTTATATTAATCTATAAATAACAGTAACCGCGTATGTTAACGATTTGTGTTTGTGATCAATTAAAGGAATATATTTTCAAGTGTAAGTAGGTATTTTTATATAAATTAAGTCTGGCAGCAAATAATTCTACAGGCCTATATAACCTATTAAAAGTCGAGCATTGCCTTGTAAAGGTATCTTATTAGCACGCGGGCTCATTAAGCTGAAATCTGCTAAAATAAGAGACAGCACAGGGCTCCGTCACTCCTCTATTTGTGCGAATGAGCATTGTTGTTTATTTCTATTTGTGTAGAGGTAGGCTGGTGAACGGGTCCATGATACCGCTTGATTATTAATTTTAAAAGGTAACTGCCAAGTGGGTACACACTCCCGGGTCGAGATAACCATTAAACACATTGAAGTTATTTTTATTGTTGTATAGATGAATGTGTAACCTGAGAAAGGGGCGCTGTACTTTTCTCATGCACTCAAACGTATATACCGGTCACTATGTTATAAGCTATTTATAACTTACCCTTGTAAAGCTTTGTTTCAATGAGTTTTGTTTTATGTCAGATTGTTAAGTAGAATTGTTTACCTACGAACTGATTTTTCTTTATATGCAATTGAATGTAATTTTTCGTATGTATTTTGTGCTTTAGTAGTCACTAAACAATCGTGTATGTGTAAATTCTTTGTCTATTTTCTTTTGTCCTTGCCTTCACCTTATTATCACATGTGCAATTTTGCTGCTGTTGTATTTTACATGTACCGTAATCTGTCTTATTGTTTTGTGCTTATTTACTTAAAGACCGACATGATTGGTTTTAAAGGGCCACATGTTTGGTATTACGATTTTGATTCTGATTATATATGACAATTGTGGGTGTGGCTATATGGGTTTTTTATTGTATTTATGTGTAACTAAACTACTTTTTATTTATTTTTCTCTTAAGGTTATAATTTTTTACGCACTTTGACCTGTTTTAATGGTGTTTTGTTATATATTTAACCCCTTCATTGTTTTTTTGTGTTATTTGCTTTATTAGTGTACTCGTGACATTATGTATTCATGAATAAAGTGGGTTTTATTGTTGGTTCTTTCCCACAATAGTATATTAACGGGCTGGACTACCATTGTGCAAAGTTCGTTAATTTTAATTTGAGTAGTTTCATTGTTCACCTGCCGCTCATGATGCAACACTTACCTCATCCAGCCTATCTAATTCAAATAGCACAGCGTACCTACTATTAGACGGCCACTTCGTTTTATCAGATTTGAGGTTTGCGAGTAATTAAATAGACTTGCAAGTAAATTCTAATTTTTTAATTATTGTCAGGAAAGTCCATGTAAGGCAAGCAATTAATT
This sequence comes from Vesta saturnalis, assembly GCA_036346205.1. NCBI lineage: Eukaryota > Metazoa > Arthropoda > Insecta > Coleoptera > Lampyridae > Vesta > Vesta saturnalis. The sequence continues at coordinate 371,311 of JARFJB010002370.1, read as the reverse complement.
TGAGTAATAGTAACATTATTGTTAGTAAAGTCAAGATAAATCACTTAGCGATTGTTTTGTTCTTGAATTTGCATTCTTGCAGATAAGTTCAAATTACACTTTCCAAGATAGGGTACCTGGAGGACGCTACAATAAAACAATGTATGTACTTTATACTCAAAATAAAGCATTAAAACAATTCTTTTTAAAATCAAACTTGTTATTGAAACAATTATAACAATAGAAACTAAATCAATAGTTATTTTTATAAATTAACAGCAGTAAATATGGAATTTTAAAACAAAAATTGTTAAATTATAATAAATACTCTGAGTGCCTCCAAAGTCTAAACATTTCAATTCTTTTTAAAAAGCCGCCATGAGTAGCACTCTGAATTTCTTCCGGAGAAAGTGTTAGAAATGCATTTCGAACTCTTTCCTGGCAATATTCTTTTGTTGTGAGTGGCGTAGTATACACTATATCTTTTACACTACCCCAAATAAATAAAATCAAATGGGGTTAGGTCGGGCGATCGAGGAGGCAAGCTATGAGGATCGTTATTTGCTCTTAAAATATTTTTGAGTTGGACTTGGCCGGTTTGCATATCGCCCACAAAACGTTTCGCAGGTTCTTCTAATAACTTATCCACATTCTACGTAATAAATTAAAATAATATTCATTATTAAAACCTAGCATTACGAGTAATACCTTTTAATGTGCGAAATGTCAAATAATTTGTTGACACAATAATATTTGTTAATTAGCGATTTCTTTCAAGTAAAGGCAACTAAAAATTGATTTTTAGTTTAATTACCAAAAATGAGGATTTTATCAAGATTGTACAAAACTATAAATTTTAGGAAAAGGACATATTTATTCCCTCATTTTTTTAGTGTAGAATGCATTAATGAAGTAAAAAATAGGGCAGTTATTAAAAAAAAAAAAACTTTTAGAATTTTTCAAATTGTAAAATATAATGCCGTTTTTCGAACACCTTATATAATTTTTTAATTCATTTTTGTAAGGTTCTGTAAGATGTGAGTTAAGCTCTATGTGTGCAATTATTAAAAAATGTTTGGCATAGCTTGCTTGCACCTTGAGAAATTATATTTTTTGTGAATAACTCAAAAACGGTGCATTTTAGACGTAGGGTGCTTTTTACAAACTAACGTTTAAAATCAAGGTAGTTTTTAAATATATAATGAAAATGGGTACATTGCATTTAAAATAACAGATTTAGGGTCTACTACCGGTTTAACCGGAAGCTGCGTAAAACTGAAGATATTCTGGTTAAACTAGATTTTTAAAATAATACCTGTACAAAAATTTGCATTTTCCATATACATATCGACCCAGCTCGTCGTGACAGACCCTGTATATTACAAATGTTACAAAACAAGAAAATCGCTACCATGCGTGTTGTAACGTTTTCTTGTTTAAAATTGTAGCAAATTGTAACAGTTTTGTGAAATTTGTAACAGTGTGATCACCTAAGTTCATTTTTTAATTACAAATTAGCAAGGCTCGTTTTTGCGTAAGATTTGTGAAGTATACAGAAAAAAAGTTTTTACTTATTCAGTACTTGTTGGGTTTAAGAACAATACAGTAATCTCAACCCAAGGTCAACAGCATTTTAAGGATAGACGCAATGAATATATTTGTAGAAAATAAGTATTAAATGTACGCCGCATTAAAAAAGAATGGTTAATGTCCAAAACAGATATCAAAATTTGTTCTAATAACATGATTTTAAAATATAAGGTAACCTACCCCCTAAATTTTTATCTTCAAATTCCTATTTATATTGTTTCATATTAGTTTATTTCTGCAATTCCCTAGTAAAGCGCGTTAAATAGTAATGAGATCTTTACTTTTCAAATACATGAAAGGAAATAGAATATAGAGTATATTGGTGTTCAAACTTCGCCTTCCTTTAAAATACATTTTATATAAAATAACAAGAAATATTACATTTACGTCGCAAGAATTTTTTATATCAATTATCAGAAACAGAACATTGCATACTACAAAGTGCATTAAACTTGCCAGCCAAATAGAATAAGCGAAGTCATTGTCCGTAGAAAGATAGATAATATAGAACACTAGATAAATAAGATGATAGTGAAACTTGAAAATTGCTTCCCAGGATATCAGAAATTCTAAGCTGGAGAAACTGTAAAATTATAAAAAGCAGTCCAGATTAAATATGTTATGTTGTAGTCAAATAGAAACTCCCGCGTAACACATTTTACCGTTCTACGTTAATTCGTGGTTAATAATTAAATTTAAATTTAATAAGCTATAAAAGAATTCAAACCAATAGACCCCTTATTCCGCCAGTGAATCAAAAAAACGTTAGCAAAATGTTCTATTGAATATAAACGTACACTTAACCCAGTACAACTAACCCTCTTTTTTTTCTCAAACAACATTAAGCAAATGTTTACCATTAACTAAAAATTTATTCCAATCTTAAAAACACTTAATTCCTACTTCTATATATTAAAATTCATAATAAACAATTCAATATAATTATTTCTTAAAGCATTTTTGTACATTTACACAGTCACCTCATTTCATTCCATTTTAATATCAGTTTAATACAATTCTATGATGTACAATTTAACAATAATATAATAAAATATTTAAATATTGCATTGTTTTGGTGGTACGTTGCTCAGAAGTCTTCGCCTTTTTCAGCCCTTGGGATGCATGGTTGATGGTTGGCGTGGTGTTGTGATATGCCCGCAGACAGCAATGAGTTTTGTGGATATTCAAAAAAAATCCTTGTATTGCTAATTGTTGCTGGTAGAGTTGTACTGTGGGCGGCCACGTTGACGCTCGCTTGGTGTAGTTGATGCTCATGTCTTGCGTGTCTGAAAGAAAGGAAACAAGTTGTGTGAATAATTAGTCGGTATTAAGAAAACATGAAGATACTTATCCTTAGGCACTAGTGTTCTCTCAAGACTTTTGTATGACTATCCAAAAAGGACAACCGCATCCGAAGCGTGCGTGAGAATCACACTCCATAGGTCCATCGCAGTTCTAGCCTAATCGAGAGCCGATATCACCTTGCGGATGACAGATAGTACATTCTCCGTATTTGGACTTCCGAGGAAGCCCAAAATAGAGTGGAACTCTAAGGGAGGTTGGACAGGAAAGGTAACGACAGCGTCGTCGGAAGCCGCATGTTGTAGAAGGCGCCGTAGTCGGCTGGGTCCACTTCTGTCGCTGTGGAGCTTCTGTATTTTTTCTCGGTGGAGGTCGATAGAACTTCGGGCACCCCCTGTAGATATCTGGGTGGCCCCCTCCATAGTTAATGCGCTTTCTCGGTCGGTTCGAGGTTTCGTGCATTGACGGCAGTGGTAATCTTCGGCGCACTTTACACAATTTGCCGCCACCCTGAAGCAACGCTGTGAGTGGCGGAATCCATAACACCGATGTGATTGTCTGATTCTGGTTTCCTTCCGTAAGTCCTGGACTGTGACGCGGGCGCGGGAAATGTGCTCAACCTCCCAGATGTTCTCGTTGTCCTCTTCCATAGGTAGCTCCACCATCCCAAGAGGAATTGGACGTCCTCGCTGCGTCATCCTGAAACAAATGACTTTCATTCCTTTTATTGTCAGCTCTGAGCTAACATCGAGCTCAGAAAGCTGTACGCGTACCCCACGCGCTCGACCTTTGTCTGATTCATACACCTCATTAGCTTTTCTTGGTCCAGTGATGAGGCGGGCTGGACCTGGATTCCCTCGCAAATGGCCTTGTCCTTCGTGAATGCACTCTCTTGTTGGTCGGGTTCTAGGAGAAAGCGACCCACTTCTGGTGTCTGCTCCGGTCGCCGTCTGCTTCATGGCTCCAGGGTTGTACGGGTTAAGAGGTAAGCGTATTGATACAGATATGCTCAATATCCTTGGAGATGTCCTTTGCATGCCACCATGACAAATTGGATTGCAAGCTTCAAAAGAGGAAAATCTTTCATTGAAGATGAACAGCGATCGGGAAAGCCAGTTTCTGCGTCCACTCTCCTAAATATCGATGCAGTTAATGGCATGATTTTATCAGACCATCGAATTGGTCTAAAACGAATATCTGAAGCACTGAATATTTCATATGCACGCATGCATCATCATATAGTTCAGGCCGATTTAGTCATTAGAAAAATTTCTGCGAAATGGATCCCCAATTATTTGAATATTGACCAGAATCGTACAAGGGTAGAAGCATCGGGTTGGATCTGTGCTCGGTTTGAAAAATATGTAAACTTTTTAAGCTGCATTGTTGCTATGGATGAAGCTTGGGTACGTTTATACGACCCAAAAACCAAAGCAGCAATCGATGGAACGGAGACGCTCTGGCTCTCCAAGGCCTAAGAAATGTCGAGTTCAAAAATCTGCTGGAGAAGTTCTTGTTTCAGTTTGTTTGGGTTTTCCAAGGAGTAATCATTTCCTGGATAAGGGTAGAACAATAACTGGGAATTACTATTCGACATTAATGACCGCTTTATGACAAAAATTATGGATAGAAAACGCGGAAAGTTGTTCAAATGTATTTTGTTTTTACAGGACAATGTCCCTGCACACAAATCGCATGTTGCTATAAAAAAATATAAACAATTCGTGATTTAGGGTTCGAATTACTCGAACACTCCCCTTATTCAAGTCTAAAATCTCGTAAATTTTCTTCCAACGAAGAGGCCTAATTTGCAGAGCAAGATAAAAATTCTTTCTTGAAAGGTCTAGAGGCGTTGCAGGTTTTACTAAATGCATCCAATTAAGAGAAGAAATATTGAATAATAAAATACTTTGACTTTCAAATTTTGTTTGCTTCTATAGTAGGCTAAGGCCTTTTCAGTACATTCTCGTAACTACAGGACATCCAAGGGATCTTTGGGATTGCGCAATTCGTATTCAACGTCCGAAGTAAGATTAAGAATTGCTAGTCAAATCACCGTCTAAATTAATTCAAAAAAGTAAACAAAACCTGTACATAACCTAACTAATTTTAAAGTTGTAGAAATAACAATGATGTTTGATTCAATGTACTCATTTGCTCAATAATTCGTCATGAATCAGTTTACTGATTCAAAAAGTTAAAATATGTTCCGCGATTGTGTTACAAAACAATGTGGGTAAATAGTGTGATGTAGCACATTGGGATAGGTCTGGGCGTTAAATCAAAACAAGCGTTGCGTTGTATAGGTGTTGATACAAATTTCAAGATATTTTTCTTCTTTTACTAAGGGTGTCTCAATAAGAACGCTGGATTTGAATTGGTCGCCATTTTTTTGCTATGAGTTTGGCAGCACTCTACCTATACTTTTTATTTTCTATATTTGTTGCAGTTACTGGATATGGAGCGTTTCACTGCGGAACAACAAGTTTTAATTGTGAAAATTCATTACCAAAATGGTGAGTGCTCAAACTGTACGAAGGCTTCGTGCGCTCTTAGGCCAGAATAATGCGCCTAATGAGTCAACTGTTCGGAAGCTGATGACGAAATTCGAGGCAACAGGAAACACTGAAAACATTACAACACCCTAACGCACTCGTCGTACTCGGTCTGTTCAGAACAAATCCATTGGTCGACGTTCACAGCAGTTAGGCATTTTAAGAAGCTCATTGCAGAAGCTTCTCCTGATAGATATGTACATGCATGCATTTAAAGTGCAGTTAACCCAAGAACTGAAACCAACAGACCATTTGCGACGAAGATAGTTCGTTTATTGAATCTTTGAGAGGCGACATGCAGACCACAACTTTGCCAACAATATTATCTTTAGTGACGAGGCTCATTTTCATCTTTCCGGCTTCGTAAACAAACAAAACTGTCGCATTTGGGGAACAGAAAACCCTAAAAAAAAGGGGATTACACCCTTAACGAGTGATTATTTGGTGTGGACTTTGGGCCGGTGGAGTGATAGTGCCTCACTTTTTCGAAGATGACGATGGAAATGCCACAACGGTTAATGGCCTTATTTGGATGACCTTGATTACGAACAGTTGTGGTTCCCGCAAGATGGCGCTACATGCCACACCTCCAACGAGACTATTAATTTGTTGCATGAGAAATTTCCAACCCGAGTCCTTTTGCGCAGACATGACCAAAACTCGCCACCAAGGTCATGTGACCTGACACCGTGTGACTTCTTTCTTTGGGGGTTTCTCAAATCATAGGTTCATGAACACAATCCCCGAACCATACAAGACCTGAAGCAGGAAATTCGACGTGTCAGCGCCGAACTCCAGGCGCAAGACTGTGCAAAAGTAATAAAAAATTCCATGGACAGAGTCACTAGCTGCAGAGCATCTCGTGGTGGACATATTATGCCAGATGTCACTTTCCATACTTAAATCGGAACGTGTGCCCTTTGTGTTCATGTACGAATATACGTCATTTCTTCCAAATGTAGTTTATTTTGTGCATTATTAAATCCGGCGTTCTTATTGGGACACCCCATATTATGTTGACGTCGAAAAGATTAAATGGTTAATACCGATAAATTGCTGTATACAATCAAGAAATAATTGACTTATCCTTACTTTTTTTTAAACGTGGTTTTAACTAAACTGTTGTGTAAACCAGATGAAGGCAGCAATTCTTTTAAATTTTGTTGGTGAAGGGGTACAATACTTTTATCCACTTAAGATCACAATTAAAAAGCAAAATGTGGCCAAAGAATTCCTATTTTTTTTTAATGCCGGCAATGAAGTTTAATAAAAGACTAAAACATTATTTTAAAGTTTTATTGAAAAAAGTCAAAATTAAGAAAGAAAATCTTTAGTAAAAATAGTAATAAGCCCAGTTCCGTAATATTACGGGTTTCGAAAAAAAATTTATTCTACCCAAAAGTCTTTTTATTTTTGTTGTTGAGTTTTTTTGAGCACACAACTTATATGCGAGTGGCGTTTGATTTTTTGCTGTTGCAGGCACATAATCAGGAAAATGGCGTTCCACTACTCGTAAGGGATTCGCAGCCGATCTTCTACGACCTTGCCGATTTACCAGTTCTTTTCCACAAGTTTCAATAATTTGTCTATAAATTCCATTCGGTATTCCAAGTGTGATAATTTTCCCTCACACTTCTTATATAAAACGAGTTCCATAAAGCAAACTCGACAAGGTGGAAAAAAAAATTTTTGTATAACGTTTACCACGTTTTCTGATTATTGGATAGTCTGCTAGGTGTTGGACTACTCGATCCGCACCACCCATTGTGTCATTATAATCAGTAACTACAGCTGGTTTTCTTTTGGTTTCACGGTTGTGTTTTCCAGTACAGTCAACCATATCACATCTATGAACCATAGACAAAAGGCAAACATCTTTCTTATCTCGCCACTTCATTACCATTACTTTACCCCGTTGACAGGCCACAATCTCTCCCGGTTTTAGCTTTGTTTTTCTGCAGCTCTATAGGCATTTCTTTTCGTTTGGGTTTGACGGTTCCACAAGTGTCTGTTTTATGACGTAATAAAATATCAGCCAAGAGTAGACTGGTGTAAAAATTGTCTGTAGTGAGACAGTAGCCTTTGTTCAACAATGGTTTCATCAGTGACAGCACTATTTTAGTGGAAATCGGATGACCACAACACTCATTATCGAAATCAGTTCCTTTTCCAGTGTACACAATCATTGACCATACGTAACCTGATTTGGACTAGCATAACAAATACGATTTTATACCAAATCTGGCACGTTTCAGTGGAATGTATCGCTTCCACCCGAGACGTCCTTTGAACACAAGTAAGCTTTCATCTATTGTTACATCTCGATCTGGTGTATATAATTCTTGAAACTTTCTTTGTAGTAATTCCAAAACTGGACAGATTTTATGTAGCTTTGGAGCAGGATGTGTTTGGGGGTCAAAATTGGCCTCGTTATAAAAATATAACTATTTTTTGAGTTCAACAAAACGTTTTCTTGTCATAATCCTCGGCAAAATGGGTGTCTCGATGATGTTTCGTTTCGACCAGTAATCTTGGTACTTCGGTTACTTTATAAATGACATTAAAGAATTTACTGCAATAAACAATAATATTTCGTTCTTATTAGTAGGAATCCAGTTATTGGTGTGCGATTCAGTATTCCTATTTGTTTCACTTACAACGATTTCAAAAAATGTCTCTTGTTGCATCTTTATCTACAGCGAAATTTAGTGAACTAGTAGCAGAAAAATTAAATCTGGGGGGCTCATGAGGTGGATCAGTACTACTTATACGCTACCACGTACTTGCTGAACTCATGTCAACATCATTTTCTGAATCAGACGACTCACTACTAATTTCATCATTCGAGGATGAAGATTCGTCAGAGTCACCTTCATATTCTTCCTCCAACCAATTGTCAGTATCAGATTCTTCAGAACTCATTTTATTATACACTTTCAATGGTTTTATATCGACGATAAAAACTACTTTCAGTGTGTTTACATTGATAAAAAGTACAAAAACAAAAAGCGTGGCAACTATACTTCTTGAGCAACTTACTCAAACTGAAAGTAGGTCGCCGTGTCGCTTTGTTCCTCGCAAACCCCACTTCGAACATTACCAGGCGGGAAAGAGATATATGTAGCATCAGTCACTGCTGTACGTACTCTACGACTTAGTACGTGGTGAACTAAAATGAGACAACCGAAAATTTTCCAGTCCGCAATATTACGGAAGTAGATTTTTTGTCTGATATACTGAGGCCCGTAATATTACGGAACTGGATGCTAAGTGGTTAACTTGGATGGGAAGGAAAATAATACAAGCATTTGATGTGTACATCAGACCAAGAAAGAACATTATCTTTTTTTTTTTATGATTGTGGACCTGAACAGGCTAAATTAGGCATATCGTGCTAAAGCACTCAGGAACACTTAGGAGGATGGATAGAGGAATAATGAATTGCCAATAGATGCCTATGAACAGCTACCTTAAATTTTCTCATATCATAAGTGAGAGGAAAACAGGAACTAGGGAGATCATTCCAGAGTTTAGAAGCCGTGTAGAAAAATGTGGATTGCGCCCGTTTGGTACGACAAGTGGAGATTTGTACTGCATACTGATGATGTGAATGAGCGAACCGAGTGTTTCTCGAAAAGATAGCCCGAGATGGTATCAAAGAATATAATTCAGCAGCACAATAGCCGTTGTAATAACGATAATACAAAGATAGAACTGAAACCATCCTTCTATGCTCAAGGGACTGTATGTGAGAAGTTAAGGACGGGTCATTTATAAGCCTAATCGCTCTCTTTTGAATACGATCAACGATATCGAGAGCGTATTGGGGAGCATTAACCCAGAGGTGAGAATTATATTCCAGATGAGGCCGAATTTGGGCCTTATACAGCAGAATGAGTTGTTGAGAGGTAAAGTACTGCTTAGATCTGTACAAAAAGCCTATTTTACGAGCAGCTGTTTTGGTAGCTGATAGAAGATGGTCAACTCATGAGAGATTTGAAGATACAGTCATACCCAACAGAGTAATAGAGTCTGAAAACTTAAGAACTGAGCCATTCATGCTTACAACAGGAAATGATCGATCCTTTTTGGCGGACATAAGGCAACACTGAGTTTTGTTAGCAATAAGTTTAACTAGATTATTGCTTCCCCATTCGAGAATACGTTGAATGTCTTTGTTGATTGAATTTGTCATTTCAGCTTTAATTTCTTGATTTGACATAGAAGGTGGATTATCACTATGAGTAGACTGAGATGAACTGCAGTGAAGAGTGCTATCGTCAGCAAAGCAATGGATGGGGTTAGTTGTTGAAGAAATAAGGTCATTTATGTACAGTAGAAAAAGTGTAGGCGCTATAACGGATCTCTGTGGTACGCCCGCGTTAATACTAACTTCTTTTGAAAAAAAGCCATCAACTACGACACGTATTCGTCTTTTATCAAGGAAACTAGAAACCCAGTTGGTGAGCATATCATTTAACCCAAACGAGGTGAGTTTGGCAAGTAAACACTTATGCCAAACTTGGTCAAATGCCTTTGAGATATCTAAATCTACGAAATATACCATTTTTACTCTAGGAATCAAAAGGAGAATGAAAAATGTGATCATTTTTGTACGTCTGTAGTAAAAACTAACACTGTTTCTACCATGTGAATACATAAATTTGTCTTCAAAATGTAAATGTCGTAGAATTTAAGCTTGATACGGGTTGAGAAGTTAACATACTCCCTTTTAATATATTTAACAAATTTAGTTTTAGTAAAAATGTAAATAAAACGAATGTAATACTAGAAGCATATGGAGGATTTAAGAATAATCCAATGTTTAAAGTCACATTGTGTTCAAAGCTAATGAAATTGAACAGTACATTATGAAATTTTAAATAAAGCATATATTGATAAACGTACAAATCGTTGTGGTGTTAGATTTGTTCCGAATCAAAGTATATTGATTTGTAAAAGATTCGGTAAAATTGTGTGTAGGATTAACTATCCAAGATCTTTTATTGTAAAATACTTATGATGTAAAACCATCTATGAATGAGACTGTATTTAGTTATTTAGATAATCATTGTGAAGATGATCTATCAACTAATAGAGACCAAAGCAAAGCTAATAATAATAACAATGCTATTATAAGAAGACAATGCATTAGAACTGGTCCTTTAGTCGACAGACATCCCTATTTAAAGGATTTTGAGTTTTATTAATTGTGAATATGTATGTACTTACTTAAGAAGGGAGATGTTGTGTTTGTAAACCAAAGTTGCCTTATGCAAGAAAGTGTAAACAGGGTTTGTTATTATTATTACACGAAGGTTAATAAGTAAGGCATATGGCTACAGCTAATTGTATTTTTATTCTATAAATTCATAAGCTAAATCCATCTTAATAAATATAAACCATAAGCAACGATATTGTGTCACATAAGTTTGAATTGTTTTATTTCAAGCCGAAATATGGCTACAAACCATGCGATTATGCCGTAAGAATCGTTCGTATAATGTCCACTTAAAATTTAACAGTCTTAATCGGAATCATCCTCAGTACTCAAATGGATTACCAAAGGTGAAACTTCAACCATCTTCTAATCAAATCTTCGGTATGTCGAACACATTCCCTCCATCTTTCAGCAGTACACATTATTAAAACTTCAGACCACATTGCCAATACTTTGTCGTCCCCATAACCTTCACGGTCAATATGTGCGTTACAGTATCTTTTACATTGAGCCCATATAAGTTCGCATTGGAATAGCAGTTTTACGGTGGAAGACGCAGAACTTCATCACCGTGCTGACGTATCAATTCATCGATAACGCACACTTTTTCTTTTTTATTGTGTTTAGCCAATCGTAGTAGTTCGCATTTTGAAAGACAGTATGAAAATATTACATTATTTTCGTGTAAACATGCTATAATTCAACCTTTTTCCAAGCTGATGTGGGTTGTTTCTATACCAAAATGCTACGAGGGGGTACATTATCTAAGGCAATTCGAGATGGTTGTTCTAAATTCGGAATTAACTGTTCTTGAACCCCTTTTGTAAATATCTCCCGATTCATTTCACCGTGGTAATCACTCGTCGCAGATTTCGAATGAAAAACTAAGCTCGCCTCGGGAATAAAACCATTGCTGTTTCCGGCATGAACAACAATAAATCTTTTACCATCGTAATTTTCTTTTCGAACACTTCGGACATCGGTATCTTGCCAAGATTGAGTTTTGCTACCTTTAGCAAATATCCATGTTTCGTCAACAAAACAACCTGTCGATGAACAGACTCGCTGTTAATATTTGGCATATAATTTCTTAAAAATGCAGTTTTCAAACAAGAGATGTACAACTTTTCAGTTAGAAGTTCTACGGTTGTCGTCTTTTTTTTTTTTTAAATTAAATCCAATTTCTTTCAGCACTATTTTCAATGATGTACGATTAATTTTGATGGACTTTTTAGATGTTTAAAAAGTATAAATTATTTTATTGTTGCACTTTTAAACTATGGATTACCTTCTTTATACAGGTCGTATAAGTTATTTCTAATAGCCATTGTAGTGTTTTCGGATGTCTTACCGAGCTGGTAGTGTAGTGGTGACACGATCTGCTTAGCATTCGGGAGGTAATGGGTTCGATTCCGTTACTGTCTACCTTGTATGAGGTTTTTTCAGGGGGTTTTCCTCATACACATGTAGCGGCATGGTCACTGCGTATATGCACACCATGTGCGGCTACTTAGGCGAATGCTGGGGTAGTATTTTCCCCCTCAGAACCCTAACTCCGTTCCTTCCGATCCTATCCTGACCACACCTATCCTTAATCCCACCATGCATATATACGTAACGTATGTATGTATGCTGGGAATCCATGATTGTGGCTGAAGGAGCTCGGGAAGCTCGAGCAGCCCGCCCTCCCCCTTGGGGAGGGAATGAAATACGTTGACTTTTCCTTTTTTTTTCGGATGTCTTCGGTTTGCTTCGCGGTCTTTTTTTTCCGGGCCATGACAACACTGGATTAAGGTCTTTCCTCCACTTTATCGTGTAAGCGGTATTTACACAGATACCTAAAGCTTCGGCGACTCTCTAAAAGTAATTTATTATAGACAATATTAAAGTCGCAGTTACTTTACTAACCTCATAAACAGCAGTAACTGGAATTAATGGGCCATGGTTTGCTTTTTCTCGATTAAAGTAATCTATTAGTTTAATCACAAGTTCTTGTGTCCTTGTTATTGCGAGTAATTAGTAATTAATTCTAAAATAATTCCACTTTTAATACTTACGATGAAATACAATAATGTTGGCAAACAGATTGGTATAATATTTAAAAAAGACGAAATAAACCACCGGTGTTAATAATTCGTGGAGACAGAATGTGAGGTTAAGTTAGGTTTCGGAATTTGACTAACGTTGTACGTTGAACAGCGTATGATTTTCGCTACGCGTACGGCTTAAGCTATTTCTCTCTTTTTCTACCGTACAAGATATTTTACAAACGTATTTAGAGTACGTACAAAGATTCCCGTATTTCTGTTCCATTCTTTCATGCGTGCTTTATAAGATTACTTAAAATTTGAAACGTAGGTGGTTTAGCCATCCATTTCAAGATTACGTAATCCCAAATATCCCTCGGATGTACTGTACTTAGTATGTCCAGCATTGCGTTTTACTCATTTATTGGGTATTTTACTTTCTAATTTTGTGTACTTATTGGAGTTTTCATACAGCTTCAATTCCCCATTTTATAGTTTAGGGGTTGTCTTACCTAAAACTACGTGGCACACTGCGTGTGAACTGAACGGATACACTACCCACCGATTCAGTGCAATACCGCTTTAGTGGTTCTCAAATATCGGCGGAGCTAGACACTATCTTTTTATTCGTATTTTAGGCTATGTTACATGATCATTTTTAACAAGTTTCACATTCATGGAGATGCGAATCTTTGGCTTATGATGCAAACACGTCAATAATTAAATTGAATTTTCACTGAATTCAGTGTAGTGAACGTAACATCACCAATCTTTAACCACGTAATAGTAAAATCGGTGTGCATCTTCAGTAACAAATTACTAGATATTCAAAAATATTTGACGTCGCTTATGTACGCCGGTATACAGATGTTATATAGATTAAGGAATTTTGTTAAAATTTTATTTTGTACGGAGAGCCAATTTTCAGTAAACCCTTTGCAATACTATGGAACGATTGTTACTGGGAGGGTTTAACTCAGCGCAATCGACCTTGCATAACTCAGTAGCTAGCGAAAGTAATTAGACAACTTTGGATGCGTGATAAAGAAGTGTATTATTTGCACTAGACCAGTGTAAGTTTTTGTAAGCATTAGCACTTTTAGTAATTATGGCAGGCGCTATAAGCTTTCCAAAATACAGCTTTAAAAGTGCAAAAATTGAGTACAGAAAGAGGGGAGCTAAAAAAGAAGTCTTTTTACTAAGACTGGCAAATGAAGTATCCCGCAAATAATAAATCGTTTATTCGATAAGCATTCAAAAAAAGAATTAAGGTTTAAGTCACCCACATTATTGGTTTATTCACTAACAAAGTAATGTAAACTGTACATTTACGAATATTATTTTAGAAAACGGGATATTAACAGTACTCAAACTACCGAAATTTTTAATTCTACAGAGTGCAGTAACACATCAAAGTTATTTATTAATTATAAAATCATTGTTTCCCAGGGTAATAATTGAATGAAAAACTAAAATGCCCACACAGTTCTAATTTATCGATCCTAGTGAAACTAAACACTTAATCATTTTACCTCAAACAAACCGATTTTCATGTGTAACTGTCTGTACTTAAAGTTAATGATAATGAAAAGGAAATGCAATCATAGATGAAAGTCAAATGCTTACACAAATGCACAATAGAATTTACATTCTAGTTCGTTATGCAGACACCTAAACATGTTGACTGAATCTGAGCCACCAAAAACAGTTTACAGATTTAGCGATACAAGAGCCACAGTCTTCTTTGTCTTTGTAAAGTGACAGTTAATACAAATTAGTAAATAACAACTTACAGTTATTAAACACAAGTTGCATACATGATGTATGAGTATATGGTACGTAAGTAAGTAAATTTTGTATGTAGAATTGGTTTTGTTAACAGAGTTTAAATATTTTAGATAGCGTGCACATGGCACGCATAATCAAATAGTTTAACGAAAGCGACAATATTCTACATATAAGCTACACAATTTCCACTGGTGCAATCGTAATTGTACTTTATAAAGAAGAGAGCACAGATAGACGTACCTCAATGACGGAATTTACATTTGCGGTAAGTAATCGTGAGTGTAGTCAGAAGGTAACCATATACGTTCAGTAAAAAGTGTAAAAATTTATTCTGCGAAAATGATCGGGCAATGAGTTATCTATAATGTTGATATCATGAGTGGTACAGAAAACTACAGAGAAAATCCAAAAGGCTCATGAATTAAGTGAAGAAGTAAGATTGATGTGTATTTACGTAAAACGTAATAAATTATCTACCAATTACATTAAGATCGGACGTTACTTCCTGGACATATTCGATAAAAAAGAAATATAAAATAATCCTCTTATCAGAATTCAGCTTCTAATTATTGCCGCTAGATGGCGCAAATTTAGGGTATAATTTAAATAAACATTATGTTAATTTCAATGTAAATAATAGACAATTATAAATTAAATATAAGATACCTAAAACGAATGATGGCGTAAACAATAGCGGTTTCACTTGGGGGGAAGTTGCTACGTATATTTACACAACTTTACTGTAAAATTATGAATGTGCAGTACAATACGGTGAATCAAATTACGCACGTCATCTATAACTTTACTGTAGTTTTTTATTTATATGACTTATACTTATTAAGTTGTTGAAGGAAATGAAATAATACTACTCCATGGCAAACAAAAATTCCTTATAAAAGCTAAAATTTCAAAGATACACAGTTTAAGGTGCTTTAAAGTCGATAAATACTTACTCATAAATGTGCAGTGTTTAAAAAATCAAAGTCGCATTAGGTATACTTAAGTAAATAATTACATTCAAGATATGTGATGGCAAAAGATTTCTTTAAACTATAGATCATGTAATAAGTAATCTTAACTTCTCAGTTAACATTATTTATCATAGGAAATGTCTATATCTTGGCTTAAACTGCACCTGAAAAATTGCAAACTTGCACGCCGATAAAACACAAGGTAAATTCCATACATTCCTTTACATTTAAAAATGTTCCAAAGCGTTTTATAAAATCAACATCAACATCTGCGTTCTAGTGACGTTTTAGTTAAAAGACAGAAAATTTAAAATAAAATTTAATAACAAATATACTCTATTAAATGGAGTTCACAAGTCAGCATTTTCGAGTTGTGCTTGTTGTAAATAGCCAGAAACGGCGTCAACGATCCTTTGGGGATGAAGCAATTGTGCTTGCATCTCAAACCTTCCACAACATTTCTACAAAATCGCCTAAACTAAATAGGAGCAGTTTGTGAAAATAGATTTTACACTCATACAAGAACATTACCCATAACTGCCTGTCATTAACACAGTAAAATTACAGCCTCCCAATTCCTAACTTTTATTGTAGAAGTTGGAATGAATTTATAGCGGAATGAAAAAAATGCTATTTTGTAATCAATACTGACGGATGGATTGTAAGTGGATATTTTATTAAACGTTGTAGCTTTAAAACAGATAGAAATGGTTAATAACCTACGATAAGAAATTAAAAAACAATAAAAGCAGAAGAAGTATATTGGGTAGTCTAGTAAACAAGCTTTCAATTTACCAAACGACATGCTTGATTAATTGCAGTCCAAGTTTGCATTTTCGTAGATATCCTATAGAAATACCCTGAAAACGATAGAAAAACCAAAAATCATTCATAGGAAGACCATCAAGTGGTTTAAAGAAAACTTTTCGTTGGAGACATAACTGACATCGTTGCCTAACGGGAACAAAAATACGTCAAGCTTGTTTATAAATTTGTAATTTATATTGTTACTGAAAACAAGTAACATTCTTTATTTTGTGTTAGTGATTAAGAACATTTATTTAATGAGATAGATAGAGTTTTGTGAGTTTGGTGAGTTATGAAAAAAAAGCTTTCACCATTACCATACATAATTAAAATACTTAGGTTTTGGGTTTTTAAATGGTGTGTTTTTATATTTATGTTTAACATGAATCTGTAAGTTTCGATAACAGTTACAGTTATCGTCCTCAGTAAGTGGTAATATCTGATTTGCTTGAGATGGAAACCAATTTTAGTAAACAATAACTGGACCTTCAAAATTTAAAGGAACTGGATAATAGCAATTACAATTATTAACGTAAACTATTTCTTTGCTAGATTTGGCTAGATCTTTAATTGGTATATCAAGTTTAAGTTTGTAAAGCTTTTATAAATTTCAAATTAAACTTACATCATAATTTGATAAAATTTTTTTAAATATGTACTTTGATTATGACATCTTTCACTGTTAGTCTTCTACCGTTAAAGGATGCTCTAATTTGTCATCTTCAAGGCAGTTTAACAATATTTAATCTAGGATCTAGTTATTCTTTACTAAAATTAGATTGGATTTATACGTTTATCAAACTGTTATATTTGTAGCTGGCTTATGTTTGCCTTTTCATCTTTTTCAGAAAATTTCATAAAATTGTTCTAACATCTCACGCAATTCCTGCAGGTATTATCACTTACTGAGGACAATAACTGTAATTGTTATAAAAACGTATAGATTTATAAAAAATATTAATACAAAAGTACACCATTTGAAAGTATCTTAGTTATGTTAGATGAGTTATGTACAACATTTTACAACTATTTTAACTAATATTAAAATTTACACTAATTTTAAACAAACACAAAAACTTGTGTACTTATGTGCTTGTGAAATACTTCTTGACTACACATTAATAAGTTTAGGGTGGAAAATTTATTGAAGCACCCTCGAGATATAAGTACAGTATTTATGTAATATACTTCCATTACTTATTAAACTACGTTATTAATATTTACAGTACAAGAAGCAGCTCTCTTGCTTGTCTTGAGCATTGACTTGTTACTACCTTGTTGTATACATTACTTTCCCCTTAGCTACAATTCCACAGTACATGGTAACAAGCCGTTATCACTACTTACGGAATTTAGGCACCACGTTTTCTAAAGTCCTCGACTCGGTCCTGTGCCTAAAACTTATTCTTATAATCCCATTAGAATATTACACTATACCATGATACAAAAAATTAACATATCGTAACTTGCCTTATTATCTTGTATAATAAATAAATAAATAATATATTAATGTTTTCTTCTATAGTCAAACAAGTGGGGATGTTTACGACTTCAGTGGTAAGGTAAACTTGACATTTTACGATTGCAGACATTCTTAGTTTTTCTTTGAGCTATTGACGTCGTGTACTTTTTCCGATATGATATGTACGTCTGAAATATAATATGGTACTGTATGGAGATATATTTCTTAAAGTGCAAAAATCGATAATCGATTAATTCGTATCGACTTCAAAGTGTTCTGTAGTTGATGTATTGAAAATTACCTTTGTATTAACAACTAAAGATTTACAGTTAATGTTTTACTCGATATCTGCTTCAGTAGTACTCTATTCACAATCCTTTGACATTGACATAGTAGTGCCACCTAGGGATTTCTACGGGTTTCTTGTTGTTTTCAAAGCCTCCTAATTAAATCTATTTGTTACGTCCCCTGAATTATTACTAGGGTGCAGTGCATGTAATAAGTAATAAAGTAAGTAACTATTTGACCAAGCAAACTGTATTACTACATGCATAAATTTTTCACAAATTTGGTAACAACGATCTTTTTTTTTAACTAAATATCCGGACAAACGTTCTTCAGTTTTTGGTTAGTGGGTCGTTTTTTTTTAGTTGAAAGTGAATGTATTCCTTAAAATCTTCTACCTTTGCTTATCAATGCCATCGGCAGCTTCTGTAATAGAATATTTAATTGGAGTAATTTCTTACACTATATTATACTTACTTGAAGAATAATTTTTGCTTTCACTAATGGGTAAGATCGTTTCTTTCCTTAAATTTTTGGTAATCTTACAATTTCCTTTAACACTCGATTTATGCTAATTAAAACCAATCGCTATTCCCAAGGCGAATAGGTATTACACCATTTTTAACTCGCCTAAAACCTTAAGAGCTAAAGAAAATGGTTGTGATTAGTTCGCACTTACTATACTATTTTATTGTATATTTTGCTTCTTTGCGTTGGATACAGCTTCTTCATGTTGGGTGCACAGTTCTTCGTTTGTCTGCAATTAAAAACTTCTTTGTTTTGGATACAAGCTTCTTCGTCTGTTGTGTTTTCGTCTGTCAGTAATTATCCTTATGCTTTGGTAAATATATATTTGTTTTTCTAGATCGTTGTGGGGATGGTCGTTGGTGTGAGTACAGGCCGAGCCGTACGTTCTAAAGTAGAAGGCTTATTGGACATCACGAAATCTGCGTTCGTTCAGGCGTACCACACAGTGTATCAACTGAAACTCCTAGGCAAACCAGGTCATAACATTCCATACTAGCATGACGTAATATGTAAACACTAAATCGTATTATAAGCTTTCCTGTGTTGTGAACTGCCTTCTGCAAGGTGGATACAACTTCTACAAACTAAAAGTGTGTTAATTAATGAGATCAATAGAGTTTAATGTAATAATTACGTTTTCTTTTACAGAGTTTGCAGTTTTTGTTGGAATGCGTAACTTTTAGGCCACTCACTAACGGTAAATATACATGCAAATTAGAGCTAACGATAATAATTTTGTGGAGTTGCAACTATACAACTTGGATTTACTGGTGATTTACCCCACCAAACTAACTAACTTATGTTAACGTTACAAGTCCATTATCTGGGATGGGCTAATTACTAACTGCGTTCGCTGCTGGATTGACGTTTTGCTTGCGCAGTATCATTCTATGTTATACCAGTTGTGCTTTATATAATTGAATATATGTGCTACTTGTTTGTTGATATTTAAATTGTTGCTAAGGTCAATTGGTGAACTGAATAGCTCCTTACCTAATATATCCGTTTTAGGTTCCATTATTTAGGATAACATTGTAAAACAATGGGAAGTTTCGAATTTTAAATATATATTTAGCCTGTTTCGCTGTGAAAAACTTTCCTTATCAGGTAGCCCTGAAAAATCTTTCAATGACCCGATAAGTTAAATTAATAATATTCAAAGGAAAGTTAACTTTGGCTGCCGGGAAACGTTATTTAGTTTGTTAATTTGCCTTCGTCCGATACTACTTACGCTTTGTGCTATTTAACACACACATATGCACGCACCTACGCACGCACGCACTCACGCACACACCCACGCACGCACGCACCCACCTACGCACCCACGCACACACAGACACAAACACAAACACAAGCGCAAACGCAAACGCAAACGCAAACGCAAACGCAAACTCAAACGCAAACGAAAACGCAAACGCAAACGCAAACGCAAACGCAAACGCAAACTCAAACGCAAACGAAAACGCAAACGCAAACGCAAACGCAAACGCAAACGCAAACGCAAACGCAAACGCAAACGCAAACGCAAACGCCAACGCCAACGCAAACTCAAATGCAAACGCAAACGCAAGCTAAAGCGCAAACGCAAACGCAAACTCAAACGCAAACGGAAACGCGAACGCAAACGCAAACGCGAACGCAAACGCAAAGGCAAACGCAAACGCAAACGCAAACGCAAACAAAAACGAAAACGCAAACGCAAACGAAAACGCAGGCGCAAACTCAAACGCAAACGCAACGCAAGCGCAAACGCAAACGCAAACGCACACGCACACGCACACGCACACGCACACGCACACGCACACGCACACGCACACGCACACGTACACGCACAGGCACACGCAAACGCAAATGCACACGTACACGCACACGTATACGCACACGCACACGCACACGCACACGCACACGCACACGCACACGCACACGCACACGCACGCGCACGCGTACACGCACACGCACACGCACATGCACACATACACGCACGATTTCTTTGTTCTTTCTCTGACTAACCTAATCACATATCTACATTATATAAACACTTCAAAAACACACACGTTAACAAAGCGGTTAGCGGTTATTTGAGCATTAGACTGACTTCTCCTCCTTGTTGTTTTTGAGAATTACAATGTTCCAGTAATGGAATACTGTGAAACGTTGCAGGCATCTCAGATATGTCTGTAAGAAATTTACTTAACGTTTTAAATAAAATATTATTTTAAAGCAGAACGGTTGTGTTTAGTAGCTGGTATAATCCAGTGGTTTACGGCATGTTATCTTATTTGATCATATACTCTATCTATAAGGAGTTTTAAAGTTTTAGGTCTACCACTAGTAGTAGGGTGCTGTGCGAAATTTGGACAAGTATAGGTTGCTACCTCCTCGTCGAATTTTAACATCCATTTCGTCGCAATCCGGTTGTAGGAGATAGTATTTCCAAGCATTATGCATTATTGAATATAAACAGACAAAGAGTCCACCACCACTTATTTGATCTGATACTGACTCCGTAGTTATTAATGTTTTAGTCCTTGGTATCCACCCCGCCCATGCACTTATTGTACTGGGAAATTACAAGCGGTTGGTGCATTGGCGTTTTTTCTTTTCAATCGTTATCCATCTGTTTACATCTGCGATTGGAAGCATTGGATCAGATGAACTAACCTTCAGCATATGTCGCTTATTGTTCCAAAAAGCTGTAGTTGGTATCAGTAACCATAAGTTATCGAATGTGCCTCGAGCAGTTTGTTGTACTTTGGACTTTCAGTGGACACCTTTATGTCCTATTTGTATTTGTAGTACCAGTATATCAGCCATTATAGTTCAACTTATTTACCAAATTTAAGGAGGAAAGTATCTTTCCACGTATATCTTAAAAGGCACGCCTTTAAGAAGTTTTGACAACAAACTCATAAGCGCAAAACCTCCTAACCTGGTTCCATATGGGGTCGATTATTTTGCTTACCTTGATGTTGGTTAAATTGTATACGGCAAACGGACTGGCCACACAAAAACCATACCTTGTACCCACATCGAATTAGTTTTCTTTTTATAAATTATTTCGCTTCATAACGGTCATAGTATGGTATCATACCCTCATCTCGAAGACCAAGCACTATTGGACTTACGTATATATGAAAGTTTTGTGTTAAAATGATTCGATCTATCATTTCCTGAATTTTTTTTATGATTGTGGACCTGAACAGGCTAAATTTGGCCTACCGTGCTAAAGCACTCAGGAACACTTAGGAGGATGGATAGAAGAATAATGATTTTCCGATAGATGCCTATGAACAGCTACCTTAAATTTTTTCATATCATAAGTGAGAGGAAAACAGGAACTAGGGAGATCATTCCAGAGTTTAGAAGCCGTGTACAAAAATGTGTATTGCGCCCGTTTTGTACAACAAGTGGAGATTTTTACTGCATACTGATGATGTGAATGAGCGAACCGAGTGTTTCTCGCAAAGATAGCCCGAGATGTACTGTACTGAGTTTTGTTAGCATTAAATTTAACTAGATTATTGCTTCCCCATTCGAGAATACGTTGAATGTCTTTGTTGATTTAATTTACCATTTCAGTTTTAATTTCTTGATTTGACATAGAAGGTGGATTATCACTATGAGTAGACTGAGATGAACTACAGTGAAGAGTGCTATCGTCAGCAAAGCAGTGGATGGGGTTAGTTGTTGAAGAAATAAGGTCATTTATGTACATCAGAAAAAGTGTAGGCGATATAACGGATCCCTGTAGTACGCCCGCGTTAATGCTAACTTCTTTTGAAAAAAAGCCATCAACTACGACACGTATTCGTCTTTTATCAATGAAACTAGAAACCCAGTTGATGAGCGTATCATTTAACCCAAACGAGGTGAGTTGGGCAAGTAAACACTTTTGCCTAACTTGGTCAAACGCCTTTGAGATATCTAAAGCGACTACAACTGTTTCGCCGGACTGCTCTACTGTAGTGTTCCAAACTTGGGTCACATATGAAAGAAGATCACATGTTGAACCACTTTGCCTGAACCCATATTGGTGGTCACTAAGGAGTTTGTTAGTTTCAAGGAACGTGATCAGTTGCTGATTGATGGCTTTTTCCATGTTTTTAGACAAAATGGAAGTGATGGCAATTGGTCGGTAGTTTGAGGGATCGGTCTTATTGTCTTTTTTTGGGAATAGGTTGAACATTTGCTAACTTCCATGATGAAGGGAATTCCCCAGAAGACATAGAGATCGTATAGAGCTTAGATAGGACTGGTACTAGTTCGGGGGAACATTTCTTTAATACAATAGCTGGGATACCGTCTGGGCCAGTCGACTTATTGAGATCAAGCCTACTGATGATCGATTCCAAGAGCTTGTACCGAAAATGAATTGGTTTCATAGCGTATGAAGAAGAGCGTCGTGTATTCTTCCAGAAACACTGATCTTCACGTTTTGATGTTTCCCAAATAATACGGTATAATAATAACGTTTGATATTTAACAAAATTGTTAAAAAATTGTTAAAATAAGCCCACCAGTAAGACTTAGCTTTCTTGCTGTTCAGAGGCGAGACCGCCGCCCGACGGTTTCGTCGTTATTGCGACTCTTCAGGAGCGGGTAGGTCTGTCATGGAATATCTTGACTATGAACGTACATATGATGGCCGCAAACGAAGATGATATGTGAGAGATACGAATAGAGTCATCTGTATCTCAAGAGCTGTATTTTTCTTCAATCCATATATTATAATTTTATAATATGCGACGTGGTCGCCCGGTCTCGTTTATTCAAATTAAACTTACTAGTCGTCTGTACTTTCACCGTAACAAGGCTTGCTTACACAGTAAAAATAATTGAAAAATTTTGACACGATGATGGAATGAAGTACTACATTTTTGGAAGTTCCTCAGAACATTTGCGACGAAGCGGCT
The DNA here is from genome assembly GCA_036346205.1 of Vesta saturnalis. Taxonomy (NCBI): domain Eukaryota; kingdom Metazoa; phylum Arthropoda; class Insecta; order Coleoptera; family Lampyridae; genus Vesta; species Vesta saturnalis. Next base: position 347,883 of record JARFJB010002370.1, on the reverse strand, counting down.
ATTGCAATCTGTAAACTATTGCCCAAGAAAACGAGGAATATGAAGCTTTTACAATGTGGTGTCAGAAAATAACGTCTGTCTCCATTACAAAAACCTATTTTGAGTTTCATCATAATGTTGACATTTCCAAGTTGGTATTATGACAGGTTGTTTGTTAAATTATTACAAGTTTCTATTATGTTCTTACAGGTATAGAGAAGTTTTTACATTGATATGTAGAAAATCTGAAAGAGACGAACCAAATAAAGCGTATTGACAACAGAAGAAGTGACAAAAGTAGAAGCATCGGACAAGCGACATCTGCTAGAAAAAGTTATTACTATATATGGAACGTTTGGTGCTTTCTACCGTAAAAAAAAAAATTTGTTGCATTTAGACAATATTGACGATACTGGTCGATTTTTAATTCTTACATTGAAATATACAAATAAACTTTTAAAGGTTATAGTTTGTACAGGAAATACGCATTTTAATCTTCAGGTTTAAAAAATCAACGTGTTTTTATGACTCTGGGAACGACAAGTGCACAAGACAATTTGCAGGGATTCATAAAGTTGGAGGAATTCCAAAAAAAATTGTCCAGGTTTTTAATTTGAAAGAGCCTGGAAAGTACACGGGTTTTAGTTTCAGGGCTATCTGCTGCTACTATGTTAGATGAAAATGGAGGTGACGTGAAGAAATTTGCAGGTTGGAAATCGTCTGCAGTGGCGGAACAGTATGTTATAGTAACTGCACGAAGATTGATAAAAACGAATAAATCTAGAGCATTATAATTTCGCGTATTACCAGTTGCTCTTTTCATATCAGTTATAGTTCACATGCTAAATACTTTTTTTTTAAATTATTATTAATTTTATCAAACACATAAATAAAAAGTTTACTTCGAGTAGCATTTGAAACTACGACTTATACATTGTTAGAATACCGCACTAACCAACTGTGCTATCGAGATACAAGCCCCAATCGATGTAAATTTTATCTTTATGTATGTAGAACTGTTAAAAATGTAATCAGATTAGAGTCAAATTACTTATATTAACGGAATGCGAGCCTGCAATATCGCAAGGATACACACAGGATACACATACATACATCCCGATTGATGTATATTTAGTCTTTATGTGTGTAGAACTAATGTAAATTCTAAATATAATGAGATTACAATCAAATTACTTATATTAACGCCGCCTTTATGTGGTTTTTGTTGGTGGTTCACAAGGCTGGAGTGGTGAACTAAACCTACCTTTCCGATGTCAGGATAGTGTTTTACTAAGCGCTTCCTGAGTTACGAAGTGTTTATCGCTTCTGCGGATTTTATATATTGTTTATGATGGAGTATTGTGTGCTCGAAGCTTGTGTTTGTACGTGCTTCTGTAAACAGCCGTTGATAGACCAAGTCTCACTGTACATAGTTGTGTAAATAGATACTTTTAATCATAAGCAGACGTGTAAATAAAGCTACCGAATTAATTAAAGATTGTGTATATAATATCGTGCGTGACGCTTTGGTGTGACTAAATTTTACGTCAAAGTTAATTACGCACACTACGTAAGGAACTTGGTGGAATGCTGTATTTGATTGCCGTAAAAGTTATTAAAAACCTCGCTAACGAGGGACCTGGTGGATAAGTTTAAGAATACTTCTAGTAGGTAAATTAACATGGTGCTTTTATGTGGAAGGTGTTATTCGATAAGTATTCGTATTTTACTGAAATTGTTTGACGATAAGACAGTTAAACGTAGTCGTTTTTTTACAATTGAAGTGTTGCTTCACTTGCATATTTTAAATTAAGGCTGACGAACTACTTTTATTGCATTTCCTTTTGATATTTTGTCTAAAATGAATGTACTACAGGTTTATGTGTATAAAAATTTCGCATTGTAAAATTCATTTGGACTGATAATCTGCTTACGTAAATGTTCTGAAATTTTAACTGTATTGCGGTACCTTTAATTTTCGAACTTTAAAATTAAGGCGAAAGGTGAACTTTCAAGTTGGACCAAGATATTTAAGATAACCGACCAAATTAGGGTTAACACATGTGTGTACAATAGATGTACAATAAATTGAATTTTGTAGGCTTGTTTGTGGTCTCCCGAGCAGCGAAAGCAATACTAATGAAAATTGGTGATGTAAATATTCAAAGTGAAAGATTTAATTAAAAGCTAATTTTACTAATTTAGCATTTTATTGATTTATTTTGAAAGTGACCAGTTGCAATTTCCTAAACTTGACGTATTTAGTTTCGTTTAGTTTTTTATATAGTTTTTTGTTTAACGTAACAAAGCAGAGAATTTTGAAGAACTTTTGTGTACTTTATGTCGCAATTAGATTATTAGTATTTGAATCTGACTTCGCAATAATTAAGGAAGTATTTAGCGTTGATTACCTTTTGTTTGAGTGGATTTTGTTTACAAGCGTTGGGAATAACGTAACGTAACATTAGCTCAAAGAGAGTCATTGAACCCCAACAGCTGATTTTCGCACACGTTTCCTTAGTATTCGAAGAGTATGGTTCTTTTGGAGATTTGTTTCAGAACTAAAGTTTCGAAACTTCTCCGACTTGCATCTGGAGATAGCCGACGTAAGGGTAAATGAGACATTTTGACTGTTTAAGGTGATTTATCTACGTGTGCCCAGGTGTATTCGTACCGATATTGTTTTAATAACAGTCTAGCCCATTACTTGACTTTATTCCAATTGCGACACATCTTTATTTGCGACTCTCGACAATACGGCTAATCACCTTCAGTATTTTTAAATTCAAAAACACACTCACGGCCCTCTATCGCACCGAGGTAGTCCGGTGCACTTTAATTATCTGTTACCTTCCGTGTTAATTTTCTTGTCGACCGTAACATGTACACAACCTAAAAATATTTTGAGCCCTGCACGGCTTTCGGTTTCGTCTGTACAGGAGCGTACTCAATTATTATAAACGGAACACCCTATATATTTTAATAATTTTAAAATCCACATTCGATTCTAGGCCAAGATTGTTTAACCTTTCACCTACTTAAGTTCACTCATTTAGGAGAAAACAAATGTTTAAAAAAAATGAATTGCTTGTTAAGTTGTCTTTGATTTTTGTTAAATATGTTTTATATCTAAAGTTAATAGTTTTCGCGATAATAACCTTAGTTTGATTATTTTGTTTTTTCGCCCAACCCTTAAAATAAAATTAAAGGAAGCAACACACAATAACACTATTTGAATCAGATATATCTACTCATTATTTGCTGATGTATAACATTCATTACTGAATCAACTTACATAAAAAGGGACGGTGCAAAACACAAAACAGTAAACATTAATTTAAAATAACTTTAAACAACCCACCATTATTTTATAAACACTACCTTACACGATTTGAAAAACTTGTGTTAACATCTTCTAAGATTTCAGGCGTGATTGACCTGAATGCTTCACGTATCCTGTTTTTCGTATCGTCTGAAGTTGTGGGCGGTTCTTGGTATACACGTTTTTTTTTACATCTCCCCATATAAAAAAGTCGGGTTTGGTTTACATGTCTATCGAAAAAATATGGCCTCTCTACGCATTGACCAAGTATTACACCCCACGTATTTAGCGATCATCTATGCTGGCGGTCAATTTCCTGTGACACATGTGGGTTTATATCAGAATAATAATGATAGTTGTGACTGTTCATAAACCCGTTTTTCTGATTAGTCCGTGAATAAAACATTATTAAAAAAGTTATTGCCAAGAAGCTTATGGTGCCTTTGAAACTGGTATGGATGAAAATGGATGCTTTTAATAGTACGCTAACTTGCTTTCAAGGGAAGGTTTTAAATATGGCACACTCGCCCACAAATCTTGCAAGAAAATGTTCAAATGTTGCTATTTCTGGATGGCGTCCAGGATACCTCTCCTTGTAGACGCACGTAGCCAATAACGGCTTCCGTGAACATTTGTCAGAGTGAAAACCATATCAACTAGTTCGTTGTTTAGAAAACGTGACATTTTCGATTCGATATTGATCCTATTTCACAAAGTGAAAACGATAATGTGTCAAATACAATCAATTGAAATTAAACCGATATATATCGTCAGCGTATTGCAATTGTTATAGCATGCCAACTATGTTAAATGTGCTTATGATTGACGAACAGCATACTCTCTGAATAAAATTTTTGTAATACCATAGTTTCATATTACTGGTTTTTTAAGTAACAACACAATTTAGGTGATACTAATTAAATATCTGATGCAATTAGTGTTACTGTTCGTTGCTTCCTTTAATTTTATTTTGAGGATTGGGCGAAAAAGCAAAATAATTCAAACTCAGGTATATAAATACAGATTAATAGGTTCAAAATGTTACACATTGATACATCTAAAAATAGCAATTTAAGGTTTAATTGACTTTCAGAAGTAAATAGTATAGATTGAATTCACTTTATTACTGGTTTTAGTACTTTGGATGTAATCTATGATTCCAATTGCACTTTTTAAATTACACGAAAATAGAGCTTGGTGTATAACAGAAACGATTCGTATATTTCAAATTCAACAGGGTCATAATTGGTGGCTAAAAAAACAACTAAATATTTCTCACCAACTTAGCTAAAATTCTGAAAACGCAAAAGAAAGTATTTTCAAATAATAATGTATATTACATAATTGTTTATCGCATGTTGGAAGATATCGTATAGATTCTTGATTCAAAGACAACGGGTACATAAGAACAACGCAAAAGAAAGAGTAAGACGGTAGTAAATCAGTCAAGAGACTGTTAAGATGCAGACAATTTTGGAGCGACTGACAAATTTTGTTGGCATAGCAAAAAAATAGTTTGCGTCCCTTCCGAAATTCTCGGAAGCTGATAGCGTAGTGGGTAACCGGACCACCCTTGTTAATCAGACTTCCTGCTTAAAAGCGGTTGTATTTGTTTAAGTGTGTGAACTTTTTCCGAAAGCAGGCAATGAAATACGTTGCAAGCATGTTATATGATTTAATTCACATTCAGTATAAAACTACTTTGTAGAGTTATTTGGTAGATAATTAAACTTAACGTAATTAAAAAGTATTTTTCCAATTCCTATTAATAAAATTGTTGTTTGGTATGTCAAATCTCATTATTGAAACAATCATTTAATGAAAAGGATAAATACAATGTTTACAGTAAAACTTTTATTCACACTTCCATTGACAACGTGAGTAAAGTAAAATAAAACAAGTAATTAAAAATTATTATCAATATTATTAAATATATAAATAAAAAGTTTACCTCGAGCACGATTTCATTTTATTGGAGCATTTAATAAAATTAATAATAATTTTTAATAGCATTCACTTTGAACTTATTCGTTCATAACAAAACCTATAATAGTAAAATAAGATAAAATTCGCGGCACCTTTGAAATATTCCTTGCTATAGACGACTTGTTTATAAACAGGTGACACTTCACGAAAATTTTTCAATTTGTCGATTTAGAAACTGAAAACGTATTTGTAATGGCAAACATACCACAAGATGTTCTTAATGAAGTTTTGGCTGCAGTATCCAATCTATTGCCAGAAAAATCGAAATTAACTTATGAAAAGGAATACAAAACGTTTAGTGAATGACGGACAATAAAAAATTTGGAAAACTGTTAGCGTATTTCTTTGAAAAATCAAAGAAAGTAAAGGTGGACCCTTGTGGTGTGTGTAAACCATGTTAACTTGGGTTCAACGCCTTTGCAAAAACAAAGAAAAACAGTGTGTATTGTTATTGTTAGTTTAATTAAGGGATAAAAACTCTTATTTTTAAATTAAATTTGAAGACCTCTTTATGAATGTGATTAGCAATTTGTACTGCGCAATACTTCCACACCATCCTTTTGAGGATTTGGTATGAAACTATCTGTAAAAATTTGTTTCTCACAATTAAGAATACTTAATCGGTACTTCTGGAAGTCGTAACCTTTCAAGATATCAAATAAGGCTGCACATTTAGCTATCAGATTAAGAATTAATAGGAGAAGCTGCAAGACATTCTTAAATACTAAGCTCTTCTCTTGCGTTGATAAAAACAGGGATGTTTTTCTGACATGCCGTTTACTTGTTTATCAAACTTTCTTTCTTTCCCCACTAGGTCTAACTGACCATTGTCTAATAGACATAACTTCTATTGTACCGAATTGCTCTGTTGTTCACAACAACGACAGAATCTTGTGGTGCTTTGATCCAGCTGAATGGATTTCTTTGAAATCTTTCCATGGAGTGAATATGTTTTAAGTCATCAGTATCTGAAGTCGTCCTCATGGGTAATAAGACTTGTGCCGAAGCAATAACCTTCAACAATAAATTTGCTACCAAATGAAAAATGCAGAATCCTGCAAAAGTGTGATCACTGAAGCTAAAAAGTTGTTTGAACAACGAAAATGCAATAAACTAGTTGCATCCCCTTTGGGCAGACGTAAATTGTAGTCTTTAGCTAAAAAAACTTTGGTATATCTTCATTTCTCCCATGTTTCTCTTATGTTCTCACTTTGAGTGGTCTACTGCTCTTTCCTATGTATGCTCTGCCGCATTTCGCATGGTAGGTTATATACACAATTCTTGGAATTTTGATCTTCATTGTATGGTTTGGTTTTGGTTAGTATTCCCCTGAGCGTTCTGGTCGATTTAAAGGCAGTGCGTATCTTGTATTTGCTGCCTATCCTTGGTATTTTGTCTGAGGTACCTTGTATATATGGTATTATCGCTGCATATTTAGGTTCTTCTTTTTCGGTTACCCTTTCCCTGTTTAGGTTAGCTGTTAGATCGGGGTAACCATTTTCTTTGAGTGTCCTAGCGATATTTTCTTTCTCTTTGTTCGGGTCCTCTTGTTTTGAGCATATCGTTTTTGCTCTATCGTACAAGAATTTTGCCACACCTAACTTCACGTTTTTGTGGTGATTGGAGTTGTAGTGTAGGTACCTACCCGTGTGGGTAGGTTTCCTGTATACACTTGTCGTGAAAGTGTTGTCATTCCTGTGTATAAGTACATCCAGGAATGGCAGTTTTTGTTCCGACTCCAATTCCATTTTGAATTTTATGGAGGACGCGCGGATATTTAGATGATCTAGGAATTCATCTAGCTTATGCTTGCCGTGTTGCCAAACTACGAAAGTATCGTCCACGTATCTAAACCACATCCTTGCTTTCTCTGTGAATTCGGATATCGCTTGATCTTCAAAGTCTATACCATATATACAAGGTACCTCAGACAAGATACGAAGGATAGGCAGCAAATACAGGATACGCACTGCCTTCAAATCGACCAGAACGCTCAGGGGAATATTAACCAAAACCAAACCATACAATGAAGATCAGAATTCCAATAATTGTGTATATAACCTACCATGCGAATGTGGCAGAGCATACATAGGTGAGAGCAGTAGACGACTCAAAGTGAGAACACAGGAACATAAGAACAACGTCCGCAAGGGCGAAACAGAAAGATCAAGAATCGCCGAACATGTCTGGAACGAAGACTACCACATCCAATGGGATAACATACAGATAGTGGCAAAGGACGAGAATACAACTCGTCGGAAACTCAAAGAAGCCACATACATCGCACTAGCAGAAAATCCAACAAGCCAAGCTAGTGTAGATAGTGCGCGAAGAGCTCTTAAGCGCAATACACCTTCGCAAGAAGTTACTGCGTAACATGCGCAATAAACTTATGCGCAACCACTAAAAGTTCTTAATGTTGGTACTGCTTTTCTTCCTTTTATAGCTAATGTTACAAATAGAATTGAAAGAATCCTAATTAAATATGACATTAGGACTATTTTTAAACCTACAAGAAAAATTAGAGAACATTTAAGATCACCTAAAGATGTGTCAAACCCTTTATCATCTTCCGGAGTGCATAAGTTATCTTGTTCATGTGGAAAAGTATACATCGGAACCACAAAACGTAGCTTTGATACAAGACGCAAAGAAGATATGAGATTTAGTAGATTAGGTCAACCAGAGAAGTCTGCTGTGGCTGACCATGCACTGAATAATCTAAATCATGACATTCAATTCGACAATATGGAAATATTGTCAAGACAAACTCGTTATTATGTTCGTTTACAACGTGAAGCTATTGAAACATATAAACACCCTAATAATTTTAATAGACAAGAAGAAAATCTCCGTTTAAATAGGTTTTGACATCTTATAATTTAAAAAAAAGCATAATGATACGTCTTAATTTTGATTTCAATTTTAACTTTTGGTATGTCTAGGTTTTTTGCTGTTTTTCCTAGACCTTGAAGCAAATGCTTTACCAATTGTATGTTAAATTACCACAGCACTATAATTTAACGTAAGTAGTTGAAATTAAATTAAAATTAAGAATTAGAAAAAACTTTCTGCATTATACTTCTCATTGTTAATAACACTTCCACTTATTGATAAAGATACCTCTTTGTTAGATTTAACTGGGTTATTTTATTTGATGTGATGTTTGGATTTGCGAATACTTCTATCATTTTCAAATTGAAGTTTATCACAACTTTACACTTACATCGTAACTCGATTAAATTTCGTTAAATGTGTTTTTTGGCTGACAAATTTCATTGTTAGCTTTCGCCGTAGAGAGTGTTCTGATTTATCATGTTTAAGGCAGTTTAACAATATTTAATTTTTAATGATCTAGTTATTCTTTACTAAAATTTAATTTTATAGTTGGCTTTATACGTTTCTCAAACTGTTATGTTGATAGCAGGCTGATGTTTATTTTAACAATTCTTAACAAATATTACTACTGACGAAGATAACTGTAAGTGTTATCGAAACGTTTAGATTGTATAATTTAAATTACACCATTAAAAAATCCCAAAAAAGATAAGTATTTTATTATGAGTGATAATGGTGAAAGTTTACATTTTAAAATCCCTAATTAGTCCTATAAATATACCGCTAGCTGGTACCACCACCTTTATTACAGAAAAATTTTATTATTCCATACACCAATAGATGGCGCTACAAACAAATTCAAATTTCGCAACAAGGGGGCGACGACAAGAGGGCGCAGACCCTAGCACAAGTTCTTATAGCTATCTTACAAGTTAGCATTAGGGCCTCTTATTAGAAAATTTCAAATTTCCCGCTGAACAGATTTTGATTCTGACCTTGGTTAGCCCAAGGCCAACTCCAATACACTACGCAAGGCTTATTCCAATGCTAGGTCCCAAGGCGAGTCTCAGTGGCAAACCCTGGGTCAGCCGCAAGGTCAGTCTCAAGGTCAATCTCAAGGTCAAAAATACGACCGCCCACGTGGGCATGTATAAAAAACTGAAGTGGATAGTGTCCCAAGGGACGGGGCTTGTGACGTCACAAAAAAGTGAAAGTAGTGTCCCTATTCTACTCTCATGTGGTACGGAGTTTCATAAAGTAAAGGTCAGTTCAATAAATATACTAACCCTTAACTAGTCAAACATTTAATGTAATTTCAACAGCAGAATTCCGTTTAGCAAGGGTAATTACTTAATCAAAGATGTAAATCTGAATTATCGATACGAGATCATTAGGAATATAATATAATTGTGAAATTTTGTTAATTAAAAAACTGATTTAAGTAGTTATAAAAGAAAATTACAATTTAATTAGACAATATACAGTTACTGAACGTTATGGTAGACGACGATTTGTAAAGATTATAGAGGTGAATTTAGTTACGTCTCAACGTTTTCACTGTAACAGAAAAAGTAAGTATTTAATTTCTTGTCATTATTGTTAAAATAAACGTAAAAGGTGCAACATTTTAAACAACAAATTAGATTTGTTTATAATACACCTAGTAAAACTAAGATTCATAAATTTAAAAAAAAACTTAACTAGAAATTAAAAATAAATTTGACACAAAGGGTTAAAGCAACATACTTCAGAATATAGTATAAATATGTGGTTATATGGATATTTAAATTTCCGGTTTCGGACAGAACCGAACAAACTTAATATAGCTAGCGGTAGGGATCTCGTATGTTAAAATTAAAACATCTATAGTAAAATATGGTTCTATGGTAAAGAATGTACGTATGAAAGCTTTTAATAGGAAATATTTCATTAAAACAGAGAGTAAAAAAAGTTAACTTCATGCAAAAAATTAATTAAAAAATTTTTGTAGTGTTAAAATTTGAACAGGAATATAAGGTGTTCATAGGAAATGCCACTTTTTTATTTCCCTATATTTAAAACTACCACTAATCGAAAGCTTTTACTTATAAAAAAACCAGTTTACTTAAACTTTATATAGACTGTAATTAATCATTGGGATCAGTTTAGTAAATGTGTAATTACTTTCTATTCCGCGCCCTCCACTTTTCGGTATTGAATATATTAATAAAAGATTCTTGCGAAATTGAATGTAAAAAAGGTAATCAAGATTTTTTCTTTAAACTTAAACGTTTTTGTAAATAAAATGATCAACTACATTATTTAAGATGGACGTTGTGAACTAAATTATTTCCTGTATAGATTCAATTGTATCTAATCTTATGGTAGAAATCCTATTCTCAAATGGAAATGAAAAAAAAAGGAAGTTGAAGAATTTTTATTTTAAGACCGATGAAATTTCTCAGAGAAGTGTTTTATGAAGGGTCGCTACGCGGCTGTAACTTACTCAACTCAAGAAATTGTAGTCGATTGCAACAGATCTTTGCTGCCCACTAAACTTTTAATGGTCAAACTTAGTTATAGCTTTTACTTTTATTCTCGTGAAGGTAAAAGAAGCAAGGAAAGTAACGAAATTAAGATCCAATTTAAATGTGATCATGTCAACAAAAGGTTTTTTATTGTGTACTATTTGAACTTTAATGTTTCGTTTCCTGTTTTCGTTAATAAAAAAGAGCTCCTGATAAGCATATACTGAAAATTTCATTTCTTGTAAAACGGTTCCATAGGTTCGTTTATTTGTACTCAAAAATAAGCGGATAAATCTTATTACCTGAAGTACATTGCAGGCTACGCAAAGTACAAAGTTGAAGAAATTACGGATTTTCCACTTCTTTTTCTTTATTTCCATTTAAACCACATATAGCAGTAAAATTTTATTTCCATAAAAAAGCAAATCGTTAGCCTTTGACAAAGCAAGATTGAAATCTCAAAATTAGCATTACAAATATATGAAATTGCTTCACTTAATTGAATATCCTATACCCTACTGAATTTAGTGATTGTTTGTTTTTCATCTTGTTTGAAACAAAAAGTTTGAGGCGTTTTCTTAATCACGCTTGTTAATTTAATGTTTTGACAAGAAGTTGTTTGAATCCTGGCTATAATGGAACAGGATATAAATGTGATTAATAACAATATATGGAAAATAATAAGTGAATTATTTCACTGTAATTTTAAAGTAAGCCAAGTTTAGTCTAAGTCCATATTGGCACTTAGCCCACTATACATTTGTAAAAAATACTCAAGACTTAATAAAGAATCGAACCTGGAAACGACTTATTCGCCCGTCATATATTGTCCATTTTACTGCATTTTTCACCTCCTTCGCCCTTTCCTTGCCATGCATGGGCATAAGTGCGTTTCAGTTCTTTACTAACTTAATTTGGCGTTTCAATTACACCTGTTAGACTTGAACTGAGAAAAGTAGACTTTGATACGCCAAGGTAGGTGGTATGTGCACCCCAGCCGAAGAAGTACCAGGCTGCTGGTCACCCTTTCCTTACCCTTAATCCATTCTCATCCTATTCTACCTTTCGCCCTCACTTTTCGTATTGGATTGAAAGTCCAAAACAAAGAATATAGCTGTGGTTTCTAGGATAAAAAATTATGGACATAAAATCGTGCCCCATTCGGATGTTCGCGAGGAAAGAGCCCAAGCAACCTCGGTTATCGAAATTACTCACTTTCTGCTCCATTATTGTAACATCCGCAATACCGGGTATAATCTTAATGTTGCTCACCAATATTTTGAACAATTACAACCTGCCATTTTGTTTCTATCTGAAACAGAAGTATCCTCTGAAAACTTTCTACATAAAGGAGGAGAGTGTGACTGTCTCAAGGACAACATCACTTGCAAGAGTATTTCTTCTTTGGAGAATAAAAATTTCGACTTGACTTGGTTCAAACATTCTGATCCTAAGTTAGCGAAATTCTACTGTTGCATGTTCTCCCCATGCAAGTAACATTCAAGACCTCCTCTATTTATCTTCTGTCTGAGTCTCAACCTTGCGATATCTAAACTCTGGGAGATTTCTGTGTTCACAACTTTAACTGGCTTCAATTTCAATCTACTACCAATCTTGCTTGTCATAGTGCAGAAACATTTGCTATTACATGTAATGTACACAAACGTTTTCTGAATTCACAAGAATCCCTGATAACCCTAACCACACTCCATATCCTCTAGACCTCATTCTTACATCATAACGTTGTCTAACAGAAATCAATGCGACAATGTTGAATAACCTTAAGTAAAGTAATAAAACATGTACGACTTGTTTGTGTTTTTGAATGATTATGGTCATTACCAGGCTAAGTTTAGCTTAACTTACTAAAACGCACTCAGAAACACATAGGAGGATGGATAAGGAGATAATGGATTGCTACGAGATGCTTATGAACCCCTGATACCTTCGATATCTTGGTTTATGTATCTGTTTGATTATTATATGTAATATATAATATTAGTACGGATATTATCTTAATTCAAAAATAGTTTATGTTGTTTTTTTTTCTAAACTTGGAATAGCCATTATAGTTCTATTGTTCGTCGATACACATACCTATAGTTATGTAAAATAGATGTTACTTGTACTTGTACTTGTTAAAACTATGATAATATTACTCTATTATGTGGTGTACTGTAAAAACCGGGATTTAGTCTTAACAGGTAAGGTTCACTGTGGTGGTGTTCTTATCGGAATCCGAAACACTACACATTGCGATAGTGTGTCGTTTACAAATGGTATGTGGTTAAATCTGAAGTTTTATGGTCAGATTTTAAATTTGTGTGCTTTGTATGTACCTCTTATTGCGTTTCGTAGAAATATGAAAAGTTTTATGAATTTTTCTTACCAAACTTATTTAGCTCAAAAATTAATTAATTATTAATTCTTATCAATTTGGTTTGCGAACATTTTTTAAAATGCCTTTCACAAGTTATGGAGCCGTTGATATAACTGCGCTCTATTTCGAGTACTTTCAAAACACAGCAAAACCTGAAAGACAGTATGCGGCTCGATATCCTGATCGCCAACATTATGGAAGAAGAATTTTTCCACGCTTGGTACAGCGACTGCGCGATACTAGTAGTTTCTATCGTCCTACATTTAGGAGACGTCGTATTGGAAGGATGGAAGAAAATATTATGAATGTCTTAGTTTACATAAAATGTAATAGACATATTGGAACTAGGGCGTTATCTCTAAATTTGGGAATAGCTCGAACTACTGATCGAAACCTATTAAAAGACCACAGGTAAATAATTGTATTAGGCAAATCCTTTTTAATAGACATACAGTTTACTATATGCGCGTTAATTTTTATTTTTAGACTACACCCCTACCATATAGTTTTGCACCAGCCCCTAAACCAAGATGATTTTGATCACAAAATACATTTTTGTCAATGGATGTTAGAAATGATTCGTGAAAACAGGAATTTTTTATCACAAATGCTATGGACCGAGAAGGCTTCTGTTAGTAGTAATGATAGGGTAAACATGCGAGAAGTACAGCACCAAGACCGCTGGAAGCTAAACGTGTGATGTGGCATTATAGGCGGCAAAATTATCGGTCCTTATTTTTTTAATCGTGCACTAACTGGTAATCTCTTCTTAGAGTTTTTAATAAATCAGTTGACAGTCCTGTTACAAGATGTGACATTGGACATTAGGCAACTGATATATTTATCACCAATTGGACGGGTACCCAGCACATTTTTCCCTTAACGCGCGACACCATATTAACGAATATTTTCAAGAACTCTGGATAGGAAGGGGAAGCCTATTCCCTTGCCGGGCCAGATCACACAATTTGACGTATCTCGACTTTTACTTATGGAGTCGCTTGAAGGACATTGTATTCCAAACTCCACCGACAACAAGATTTGACATGGAAAACAAAATCCGAGTTGCAATTCGTCAGCTACCGACTGCGGAAATCGATGCAGAAGTTTTATAACTCGAACGAAATTGGAATACTGTTTGGAATGTGACGGAAGGCAGTTTGAACATTTATCGAGGAATTAAATACCTAATATTTTTGGGTTTAAAATCCGATTTTTGATTTTGTTTGAACTTCACAAGGTGATCCCCGTTAAAATTAAACTTTAATTTCGCTATAACTCTAACACTAACAACAATACTAAAATAAATATTGTATCATTTTAATGGAAAATTTAATTTACTATTTTATTTTGATATAATAAGTACCTACAGAATTGCAATTCAACTTTTAAAGAAAAAGCATAAACACCTTATTTTCGTATCCTTAACGCCCCCTAGCGACGGTAATAGACATTACAAATCACTGTTGGTCCTTACTTCGATTAACCACAACTATTTCTTTAATATTAGTCCAACATTTATCCAGTTGCAATTTCTTGTAAATTTAATCTACCTTTCGAATACGGTGTCAAAAATATACCACGTGACTTAAATTTTAGTAGTAAAATGAAAAAACCTGATATTACAACAAATTTCGCCCTCTAGCACTTTTATTAGGAACAATTTTGTAGCAATGGGATCATTAGTTTGAAATACCTACATTTGTCTTCCAAACACACTTTATTTTACTAAAATTGAATAAGTGGTTTACAATTTACAGCAATTTTAATGATAGCGCTTTCAATAGCTTCCCCTACGCTTATTCTGATTAGTACGCCAATAGACCTTAAACCAAAATTATATAGAATTGTCTAGACTTTCTAACGATGTAAGGAAATATAGGAGTTTTGGGAGAAATTTAGATTTTTATTATTTAATTTTTAATTGCGTCCCCTAGCGGTAAAATACGGAACTGTATATATATATATATATATATATATATATATATATGTGAGTTAACAAATCTTACATTATCCTCCATACAAAGTAAATGTAAAGCATGACTTATTCCTCCTGATTACGAGACACGCATGAATTGTTAAATAACAATTGAAGAATGACGAAATGCTAGATGAAGCGTGGTTTTATCTAACAGGTTACATAAATTCACAATATTATAGGATTTGGTGAATTTTTACAAGCTATAAAAATTGGTGTTTAACCAACCATGTAGAGAAGACCTATAGTGGGTCCAGTAGTTTTTAATGAAACTGTTACAGCTGAACGTTACAGATTATTTTTAAATATAATAATAGATGATGAAATAGCACGAGGGTATTATCAGCATGATAATGCAACTGCTCATACTGCAGCACGAACTTATGCATATTTCGAGGAGTTCTATGATGACAGAATTATTAGTAGAGGCTAATGTCCCTCACGATCGCCCTATTGAATGCCACTTGATTACTTTTTATTTTCGCACTGAAAAAATATGGTATATAAGACAGCTCTGCATTCTGTAGATGATTTAAAAAACATTACTCAAGACAAATTACAAAATGTGTTTAACAATATGAAAAAACGAATAGATGCTTGCATAAATAATAATGGAGGTCATATAGAGCATACAATTTAGAACTAAAACGCCAGTTTCCCAAATTGAAAAACTTTTAATCCCTTATACTGTTACTTTTACATTAATGTAAATTTTATTATGATGTAACCTAAAATTGTAAGATATTTAATAAAACATTACAAATTATTATTGTTATTACCGCCTCTATTTGTTTGTAATCTTGTACAACGAATTAAAGGAAATAACAATAATAATAATAATAATAATAATAATAATAATAATAATAATAATAATAATAAGCATTAAAGGAATTTTAAATTATGTAGGTCATTTAATTTGGCAACTTCAGAATGATGTTAAAGTAACTGGAGGTAAAGTTTGATTTCATAGGCAGTGGAAAGTAATTTTTTCTGGACATTAATTAATGCTCTCACGGTATATGTAGGATGGAACGTAAAAATTTGAAGGTAAAGGGTGAACAATTTAAAAAAGGATACGTGTAATAAGGTGTGTTAATGCTGTAGCGTTCATTATACTAGTCTGCCTGACCGTTTTATAATTACATAAAAAATTCTAACCCATTTTTCTTAAAATGTAATATGTATTAGTGAAACTCAACGCATTTTACATAAAACTTCAAATACTAAAACCATAAAATGTATTAATTCTTTACGCATACATATTTGTATATTTATTTGGCCAGGAAATGTGTTGCAGGTGTGGCTCTCACCGATACATCATCCATTACAGGCGGTTCTTACTTAAACAACTAAAATGGCGCTCTTTTAAACCTGAAAACCTAAAAGTCGGTAACAGAATGTCACTAGGGCGTCACTTAACTTTAAATTGCTATCTTAATAATGCAGGAATACAAGCAGTTCACTCAAAAATTAAAAAAACCCTGAAAGCTTACTTAATAAGTCGTGTACTGCTTGTGTAATTTAGTTTAGTTAAGTCGTTCTGTTATTGGTTATTTTTCTGTTGGACAATAAATCCTATTATTATTATCATTATTATTATTATCATTATTAGGTAAACTTAATGATTTGTCACTAAATATACAATAAAACAGAAACTCTTGGCTATTCAAAATTAATAGCGTTGCCCTCCATCTTAATTCAAAATAATCGTTAATTGTTACATTATTAGAATTTGCAAAACATTACCCCAAAATTAAATTATATAACTCGGTGCATTATTGTTTACTTAAAACACTGTAAAATGTTTTTAAGTTAAAATCAAATTGCTACATGCATTAAAAACCAAATCAAACCAAGAAAATATAGAAGGAAATATTCATGCCGACTTATCACTTTCATAGTATAAGGATGTACTTAATGGTACATTGTACTTTGTCCGTCTTAATCCCAAACACAAACGGGTGATGAATTAAAGGGTAACTCAATCACGTTATCAGTTAGTGTACCCCACCAGAATAGAAAAAAATAGAATACGTAGTTCGGTAAACTCAGAAAATCAATTACTATGTTAAACATTATTCCATTAAAAGTAAAATCAAGAATAGAATCTAGTAAATATTAAAAGAAAATCCTGCCCTTAACGCTGTAACAACCTTTTTGTGGTTGTATTAAAAATACGTTAATCTAAGATCATTAATTTATTTGGCGTAAATTAGAGGAGTTTTAATTATTTACATGTAAAATTGAGAAAGGCAACTTAAATTGCATTTCCTAGAACAAATATTTTGGGTGTAATATTACATAAATAGTTTTAGTTCCCTTTCTTAAAAAAAATGGATTTATATTATTGTATCCGCGCAAGCGTGAAGATTTTTAAGGGGAATACACTTGAGTTATTCTGAAAGCTTTTTTTAATTCACTTAATGCTGACTGTTAACAGCAATAAGCATGATTTTTACTTAATTTTTTATATTTTGGTGCCATCAGAATTTTGGTGGTAAGTTATTTTTTTTCTCATTATATTTAAAACTAAAGCCTTTGCTTTTTTTAGGCACTTTTTAAGTACTTACTTTTTAAGTACTTACTTTTTAAGTACGCACTTTTAATTACCTTTTAATCACTTAATTTGTACACTTAGATTGCACTTATTTGCACTCCTATTTGACTAATAATCTTTAATGGCACGTATAAGTCAATATTTTACTGTACTATTATTTTAAATGGCAAGTTTTACTTGAGTTACCTTTACAACGCAAGTTCTACATACTTTTACAAATAAATTTGGCGAATTAAACTTCAAGGAAATTCCATATTTTAAGGATAACTAAGCAAGACATTGACCTCACCATATGAACCATTCTGCTTCATAGTACCTGTCACAGTGTATGTACAGATCCGTTAAAAGGTAAAGTTTTTTTATAATTTAGTATAGTTTATGACTTCTGAATTTTTTCTCGTTTTCAAACATATATTAAATAAACTTATGTATAACTTGTTATTTTATTTTCATTTGTGTTAATTTGTTTATAGTATTCAATAACTAGGTTTTGTTGTTCCTAGATAGATATATAAAAAAAAAGACAACATGGCGCTCGAGAATTTATCATTTTTTCATAATTTTTAGATAACATTTGTTTTGAATTAAGGATAAGTGAAAATAATTAAGCTGATGAAAAGCATGCAGTATTTCAGGTGCGTTAATTGAACCTCCCATCTTAATCAACCGATGAGCCGACGGCAGTAGCGAAAATCATTTGGTAATTATTTTATTAATTAAAATTACTTGATCAATTTATTACACCATCGCTTTTGTTTTAACATTATAAGTTGGCCCAGTTTTAGTGTTTATATACTTTAGCAGCCGCTTATAAGGTTATAACGCATAAGTATCCTGGCAATAACATTCTTTCAGTTCCAATAACAATATAAAAAGATAATGTTCTACAGTGCTTACGTAAAAGAATGTCCTTTGGCGGTGAGTTGTCTACTCCATACCCCAAAAGACAATATGGATGATATCCGTATACGACGCATTAGCGTCGCATATTAAATTCTAATTAGGCGTATTCCCATAAATTCTAAATAGAATCTAAAAAATTAATATTTATATCTCCATAAAATTTCGAGCACGTAAATAGTGTCACAGTACTACTATTAAAGCAAGAGTATGTAACTAACATTGAATACTACTTTAATAAAACTATAAATCTGTTTTATTCTATTTTAGAATCATAATCTTGCTTATAAGCACTCAAATGCAGGCTTAAGTAAGCCTTGATGCCTTGATGGTACAGAGTAATAAAAAATTGCTACGCAACGATTACACTAATTGTTCAAATAAGCTTCGGTATCGAACATTTGTTAACGTTAAGGAAAATCATACTATTTATAGAAACTAAAAATGCACAGTATCCCTGACAACAGCAATATGTCCAACTATCTACACATTAAAATTTGCACAAACTTACCTGGAAATACTAAATATTTCGTTTGGAAGTTTTAGAAACTAAAATAGAATAAAACGTTGTGTGCACTATAGGCATAACGGTCGATTATTGATTTCGGGAAATTAAAAGCGCTCCTTCGTCGGTCTTTAAGTATTCCCTCGTACCATAAAAACAGTAATGGTAGGATTTTAAATCTAATTATTACAGCTGGTGATATAAGTTGTGATGTAACAAGAGATATTAACGCTTTGGTTGATGAAGACAAGCACCATCCTGGGCTATCAGCTAAAATCTCTTGGCTACCGAACGATTTGTCAATCATTGTCAATCTCAAATACATCTACCTTAAACAATACAAGAAATACAATCTGCTGATGCATAACGCCAAATTTATTAAGTGAGACGTGACCTACTTGCAGAGACTTTCATAATTACTTAACGTAGTGCAACATAAAATCAAAGCAAACACAAAGGAGCTATGGAATTATGTGAATGCAAAGAAACGCTGTAAAGAATTCCTGGTAAAATGTTGCAATATGGTTTGGCTCTTTGTAAACCTGAAGAAATTGTAAATGCGTTTGCTACTCCTTTAAGTGTGTGTTCTTATCATAACATTCTAACGGTGCCAGTGCAAGTGAAAGTGAGACTTGTGATAACATACCTGCATTTATTGTGGAAGATTGTATATCATGGTTTGAAATTTCATTAGTCAGACTTTATAATTTAGCTATTAAGAACTGTGAGTTTTCTGAAGTGTGTAAAACCTCTAAAATATGCCTGGTATTTAAATCTGGTGTCACTAGTGACATATGTAACTATCGTCCGATCGCAACAATTCCTAATTTTGCTAAATTGTTTGAACACATCCTAGCATCATATATACATCATCAGGTAAAATATCAAGCCACTATGACACAGCACGGGTCCATTAAAGGTCGTTCAACATACCTCTGTAACTTCACTGATTTTGTATCTAACATTTTAGATGAGAGGCATCAGAGAGATGTTTGCTATACTGACTTTAGTAAAGCGTTTGATCATGATATTATTGTCAAAAAACTTAATAATTTTGGTTTTAATAGAAATATTGTTAAACTGATTACTTCATTATTAATAAATAGAAGATAATATGTTGAATTTAATGGTGTTCGGTCGCAATTCTATAATGCTACAAGTGGTATAACAGAATAGACCCTTGATGTTCTTAATATTTATTAATGATATAGTGAATGTAATAAACATAAACTTGTATTTATACGCAGACGATCTTAAGTTAGTACATATTATTAAGGATGGAAATGATTGTGTAGCTCTTCAGAATAATATTAATTATCTACCACGCTGGTGCACGTTAAATAAATTAAACTTAAATGTAGATAAATGCCAATCATGTCGTTTACAAGAGGTAAGAAGCAAATTGTTTACAATTATGAAATTAATAACACAACACTTGTTAGATCTAATTACATTAAAAACTTAGGCGTTATTTTTAATTCACGACTAACATTTGCTAACCATAGATATTATATAATAACAAAATAATAGATGAAAATGTTAGGGTTTATTTTTCGTAATACAAATGTCGAAGTCATAAAGTCACTGTATTATGCCTTTGTAAGAAATCGTTTAGAGTATTGCACAATAATTTGGAGACCATTCTATATTTTTTATTGGAAATGATCTAGTTCCAACTGGAAGTTTATTAAACAGTTTGGTGACCACATGAAGTGCAGAGTTATGTGATATTTTGTGCCGCGAAAATCTTGACACAGGTCAAATTTATGTCGAGTATTGTGGTGATGAATATTAGTAAAGCGTTTTGATTTTTATGCGCATATAACAGGCAACTCGAGATATAAATGCAAGGAAATGTTAGAATGACTAATTTTATAAACGTATTTTTACAATCTTGTCTAAATGTTAGGCCAGCAATTGTTCTTACAGCCCTTCGCTGCAGTTTAAATATTCTCTCTTTGCCAGAGTAGTTACCCCACACTAAGACTGTATAAGAAATAATGGAATCACACAGACAGTAATAGGCCGTTCTTGAAGTTTCAGAAGGCACACTAACAGTTAAATTACGAAGCACATCGATATCTTTGCTCAATCTTGAGATTAAATCAGTGATATGGCAATGCCATCTTAACTTAGAGTCCACTGTCAGGTTGCGATGACGCACCCTGTATATAGGATGTTATAATGACGTATATTACGTGTTCTGAGCACGAGTGTATTGAGTTTGAATGAAAAAAATTTTTTGTGTTGTATATAATGTGTGGGTGTATGATACGCCACTGGAAATTTTAGGAAGTATAATTTAGTATGTAGAGACGTGTATTTGAATGTTATAAAGACTTTAGTGTTGAATAATTAATTCTGATGAATGTAAATGTGAAGAGAAATTTGTCATGGGACGATAATGCTTTCCACTGGATTGCTACTGTTTTGCTGCTGATAAAGAAAGGAATGTTTGAGATAAGATGGTAATCTTGATTAGAAAATGTGAAGAATAAGTGTAGAATGTTTTAGAAAATATGTAGAGAAAGATTGGGTATGTTTAAGTTTAATTTCAGAAAGTTTTGTAATGTTGTGCAATTGTTTTGAGAATAAATTGTATATGGAATTTGAGACATTAGACTGTATCTGATTTTTGCAAATGTTGCGGAAGGAGATCGAGCGCAGGTTGGAGATAACGGTTAAAAGTTGGTAATGGTCCAGAGGGCTACTGAATGAATGTAATGACGAAAATGATTTCTTCTGAAGTAATTGAAAATTTGTAAGTAAAACAAATATGGCGATGTATTGTAATTACACGCGTGCTTGTATAGAGGGAAGCAGTTGTTGGAATATGTATTTTGAATGAATATTATTGGAGAATATAACGCGGAAGGAAGACATGTTTAAAGATGGATGACTGAAGTTATAAATAGGAAGTCAGAGATTGACGAGTTAGTTGGTTTTAAGTTAGTTGAAGTTAGAGGCGCATTAGCTTTCGGTTTTGGCTGTTGCTTGTGTGAAGGTTGGCGGAAAGCTGCGAGTTAGTGTGGGATAGATGTACGATGTTGGAGTATGTTTGTGAAATTTTAATGAGGCAGTAATTGTTTAATACAACTGCGTTACCCGAACCGGGGATAAATTGAAAAGACATTCATAAACAATACCATAATTAAAATTGAGTTGAAGATAAAATTAGTTTGTTTATTTTCAAGAAAATAATAGTGCGTAAGCAGATTTGAATAAAGATAACAGATGTTATGTTAAAGTAGTCACGCGTGTCTTGTAACGAGATTCAGCTAAAAGTATTTATGAGACCACCTGTTAAGTAAACGAAGCGTTCGTTGTATATTAAGCCAATGTTTAAGTAACGTTATATGACATTGAAAGTTTTATTTATAAGGGACTAAATTGTAAAAGGTTGCAAGAAATTTTAATAGGCAACCAAAGGTGTACCGTTATTACGTGTTATTAGACTATTTGTGAGTAATAACCTTGCATTGTGAATTACCGAGTGCACAGAGGATTAAGTTTTGTTGAGCCTTTTGTAATGTGCTTCAGGCAATTTTAAGGATTACCAATGGACTACATAATTAATTTACGGAAGAAAGAAGAAAGAAAAGCCAAGGATTAATGGACGAATTTTAAGTAAGGTTTATATTTAAGTATTTTAAAAATTTAGTAAAGCACGATTATCTCTTTGGTTTATTTCATTTGTGTAATGTGGTTAAAGAGTAATTAGCTTAGAAACAAAAAGATAATCGTTCTCGAATTATGTTGTGTTGGTTGTATAGTATTAAGAATTTTTGCAGAAATTGATAGTGACGTGTGGTTTTGATTTTCAACCACGCTGATGTAATTTATCTAAATATTTGTGTTTTTGATTATTTTATGCAGGACAATATATATTTATCGTTAAATGTTTTATTCTGTTGTTTATTTAACCAGGTGGATTACAAAATTTTTATGTCAGTTTCATTAGAGCAATGCACTATTAATAGATCAGCTGTTAGTGTAAAAACGTCATTAAGTATAACAAAAGTTTTGAGAAATTATACAGTTTACGAATGTCAACTACGATTCAGAAGTAAAGTTAATTTAAAAGATATTTTATTCATTAATAAATAGGAACCTAACGTTATATGTGTATACGAGGGATACGCAGAAAATATTCAGTTACCGTATTATAACTTTTGTTTTGGATATTTTAGTTTACGAGGTGTATTCAAAAAGTTTTTAATAACCTGGGTAGTACTAAATTTATTTGAGTTGAATTGTTTTGGACGAGTGTTTGTTTTAGAACCTTCGTATATGAGTTTACCGAGTAAGCACAATCCTACTTTCCACAATCAAGTAGGGTTAATTAACATCCAGCTTAAGACAATTACATTAGCAAAGTTTCGATTGTGGTGGCGCCTAGAGACATATTTTCCCGAATTGAGCTATTTGAGTATAAGTGTAAGGTGTTTGAGCATATCAATCATTCATTTTACTTATTATTTCGACCACGCCCATCTCCCTGTTAGCTGGCTTGGCAACCCGCTTACATTAGTAAGCCTACACGACGCCTAGTGCGGTTTGGACGTGTAACACCACATACACTCCTAAGAATGTTATATTATCAGTTTCATTGCAGCTATTTACATTAACATGTTTTAGTGTTGTTAACAATTTTTGCGTTTTATTTATATTCATGCATAATTTATTTGAGGAGGACCAATTTAAGGCTAACGATTGTGCAGTTTCGCACTTTTTTTCAGTTGATATTAAGTTGACATCACTAACAGTAATCAACCCATCATCAGCGTAAAATATACTATTATACAAGGATAGGGAATCAGAAAATTCATTTATATAA
Source organism: Vesta saturnalis (assembly GCA_036346205.1). Lineage (NCBI taxonomy): Eukaryota > Metazoa > Arthropoda > Insecta > Coleoptera > Lampyridae > Vesta > Vesta saturnalis. Next base: position 324,094 of record JARFJB010002370.1, on the reverse strand, counting down.
ATTAGAAAAATCAAAGGGCCTAAAATAGATCCCTGAGGTACTACTAAATTCACTTGATTCATTTGCGATTCCCCACGATTCATAAAGGTCACTTGGAATCTGTTTGACAGATATGAAGTAATTAAGTTGATACTGCTATTATTGTCAAAGTGATATTTTTTAACTTTTTTTATCAATATTGAACTATCTACACAATCGAAGGCCTTGCTAAGGTGCATAAATAAAGACAGTTGGTATGCTCCCTTTTCAAAACACTAAATAGTAACTTTAATGAAATGAGTAATAGCATCTACTGTACTGTGATCCTTCCTAAAGCCACACTGATTTTGGTTAAATAGACTATTATGTTCAAAATATTCTGAAATTCTCATACTTACAGTTTTTTCGACAATTTTTGAAAGAATTGGAAGTAGGGATATAAGACGGTAGTGTGAGATGTCATTTTGATCACCTTTCTTGAATAGAGGTAACACAGTCGCAATTTTTAAACAATTGGGAAAAGTTCCTGTGCTAAAACACATGTTTACCAGTATTGTAAGTGGTCTCACAAAATGATTTACATTTCTTTTTACTACATAGGTACTTGCGCCATACATGTTTTTGCTTTTACAGCTCTTTAAACTCATAATATCTCTAATTTCAATCAATGTCACAGGTTTTAAGGTAAAAAAATATCAGTTTGTATATAATTGAATATATCTATAGGGTCAATGTTGGTCTTAAGAATATTTGCAGCTACTTTTTGACCAATAGAAATAAAATGGTCATTAAAATCATTTGGAGTTATGTGGCTAGATAGTATATTAATCGATTTGTTGTCTCTTCGTGCTTTAATTAATTGTCGCGTGCTCCGTGTTTTGTTCTTAGGTAGCCGTATAGAATTATCACTTGCCTGTATTCTACAATTTTTTAATGTACTTTTATATTTAATTTTATAGTTATTATGCAAAATACGTAATTCGTCTGTTTCGTATGCATCGAACAAACGCTCTTTCATTTCAATATGAACTTTAGAGAACCATTTTATTCCATTATTAATTTTTTTACCCCTGATTTCAATTTCTGGGAATGATATACGATAGGCTTACTTAATATATTATGCATGTAAGAAAACCCCTTTTCTGTTAGAAGTCGACACTTTATTATTCATACCTGCACAGTTTATCAAGATACTCACATCTAAATGAGCTGATAAGTTTGCGCTACTACATCTACTTTATAGCCTTCATGTGATAAATTAATAAAAACATTATCTATGCAATTTCTGCCTCGTGTTTCTTGAAAAACAGTCCGCGAGAACCCATACATACAATACAAATCAATCAATTGACTACTTTTCTGATCTGCAACATTAATATCACCTAAAAGTATAATTTTTTTTGACAATTTAAAATTATTTAAGACATTATATATTGTATTTAAATAAGTATTGTAATCGTCTGAACGAGACCTGTAAACACATAAGATCGTGATATTAAAATTTACATAGTATACAGCGCATATTTCGCAGTGCTTCTCAATAGAGTAAGCATTGATATGATTAGGAGGTTTGAAGTCACTACCTTCTTTTAGCAACAACAGAACACCCCCATGAATTGGAGATGTACCAGCAAAATAGAAAACTGTATTCCATGCATCAATTTTAAAACTTTCACATTCGAAATTGTTTAACTAATGTTCACTAATAGCAATGAGGGAATAATTTTACGATTTATATATTTCTAAAAATGCTCTAAGCCTACAACTTTATTACGAATGCACTGTATGTTTATATAAAACAGATTTAATAGATTGTTATTAGACAAGCATACATCCAATTTCTTCTTTTTGTGTTGCATTATTCTATCCAAGCGTCTTAAATCATATCGTACATGTAACCCTTCCCTATTTGACTGCCGCGGGCATGAAAAAAACGGTTAACACAGGTTCCCGTTGGCCATAATGATGGTTCCATTAATTTAGGTCCATTCACTACATCCTGAGTAACTTTAAAGGAACTGTAGTGTTGTGGGTGTTGCGACTGAAGTTTCTCACATTTTGCTTCCGGAAAATTATCTTTAAAATGATTTTGTGTATCATTTACTGTAGTTTCCGAGTTAAGTTTAAAAACATGTAAAAAAGCTAATCTTGGCACTGTTTTTAAATGCATCGATTCACTTGTCCTCGGAATACCTATTATAGGTTTATTATTATTTTTGTGGCCAGTTACGATTTTCCAATAGTTTTCCTCTTTGCGGTTTATAGTTTGCACATCAGATATTTGTGGTATAGATTGTACATCTATTTTCGCGGATATTATATTCTCCTGTCTTATTATACTTGTAGGTGAAACGGTTACCGCTTTACCTTGATTCTGTTTTACAGCTTTCGTGTAATTTAGTATCTTATTATTAGATTTAAATTATTCATCAGTAGGTGCATCTTTTACATTTTTTATTTTTTTTGTTTCCTTACAATTTCCCACGTGATTTTGTAATAATTCAATAATTAGTTCTTGATTGTTTAACTTTAGTTCCATTTGAGTGTTTAGTTTTCTTAATAACCCAATTTCCATTCCTTCATATATAGTTTTCGTGTCGATTTTATTGTATTTAATGCTCAGGTTACTTGATAGTTCATCATCTTCCAGGCCGCTTACACTAACCTCGTCGGTTTTAGAATCCTGTTGTAAATATATTTTATTTAAGTTATTAAATAATACATCCAGATAATTTTTTAACGCAACACAGGAACGATATTGTCAACAATCATTTCCACCAAATTGGTTTTCATACATTTATTTAGTTCTTTACTTAGGAGCTGTGTATCTACGACGACCGCACTTTCCGCCATCGCGTAAAAAAGATGCATAATATACAATGGGTTATCAAAACAGAGAAACTAATACGTTGCTTCAACAATCATGCCTAAAATCCCCTTATGTTCGTCTTGCATGTGGACAGATGCTGTGCTATAATAGTGTGGTAACATCACAACCAGATAGCTACAGCAAGGTATAATACCCCACATATACGTAACAACCTACACCATGACATATCCAGAATAACTACTGCTATTCATCATATTGGGAACCTCTCGCTACTTTATACGTAGGTTACTAGAACGACGGCCTTTTTTGATTAGATTGTTTGTAAAATGTATATAGATAAGTGACCATTCTGTGAACTAATAAATCAGTTTATGAATATGCGATATTGCTTACTTCACAGAAACCTTATTTCTATATTAAATCTGTAGTGACATCTATTGTATGAGTGTCTTGAGATAAAATTAAACTTTCCGGAATGAACGGCCATATTATGTACAGTTTTACAGAACTACCTTTGGATCGCCCTCTGTAAGTAAACAAATTTTAAGAGAAATGCAAGACAACACCTACAGCTAATTCATAAAGTTATTCTACAAATGAGAAAAATGTAATTAAACCCATCAATATTTCCCACCCGCTTCAAGTTAGCAATATATTCCAGCAATATACGTTTTTTTTAGTGAAATGTGCAACGAATTTAACTTTTTGGGTGGAATTTCATATAAATGAACGTATTTGAGCCTATCGTACATCTAAAATATTAATAAAAGGATTAGGGGAGATGAAAGAGATGAATAACAAGGATAACTTTGATGTATTTTTTTAATTTTGAAAGGAAATTTGTACTTTACATAAAGTGGAAGCTAATAACAAAATTTAAAACCGTACCCCATCCCGTTTTGAAATTATGTCATTTTTAAGAATCCGAGCACTTCATGCAATTCGCCGTAGTGAGTGTGTTGTTGAACGCTGCTGTACATCAAATATTTAGAATTTTTCAATTTTTTATGTTTAAAGGGTTCAATAGCAATAATATACCCGCTAACAGAAATATAAATACCTCCCGTTTTGAAATTACCTAATTTTTAAGAAAACGCGTTTTTAATGCACGATCACCGTATTGAAAGGGGTGTTAAACCGAACTTATGCATTTGGACGCTAGACATTTGGTGTACAACAGGCTAGAACATTTCTTTAAATGTAGTGGAATAAGACGAATATCCGAAAAACTGACGTAATTTCACACGCACGTGCACACACACGAACGCACGACACTCCCCCCCCCTCCCCCAGACATCATCACCGATCTTGGAAAAACTTGGCCAAACGTTGCAAAATGGGCTTCAATACCCATTTCAATACGGTGATGGTGTATAAAGGGCGCGTTTTCTTACGGAAACACTTTTTATCTTCAGAGATAGAAAAAAATATACCTAGGTGTCTGGTGCTCAAATTTAATCAGAAAAGCATTGGTGCAAACGGAATTCAGCTGTTTCTTATCAATAAAGATAATTGATTTTGGCAAAATCTTCCTTAGATCACTTTTTAGGATAGACGATATACAGCTTTTGCACAGGGTGTTTTTTCTTTTTGTATGCGACCCTAAACTATATTTTTTCATACGGACCATCCTGTATATTTTGAGGTTTTTGAAAAGATCGCAAAATTTACTAAATTTTAATGAATCAATTGTTACATTTATGTTAAATAATATTTGCAATATTGTATTTTATACATTAAAATATTTTTCTTGCAGACATCTAGGTTTCCATGTCTAACAAAAGACGGCATCGTTGCTTAAAATCACAATTTCGTAATTATCCGAAAATTTATATTAGCTCCAAATATTTTTAATTTGAAATAACAAACAAAAAACAACGAAAGTGATAGAAAACTTATGTGAAGATAACAAAGAAGTATTATAAATAACATAACAAAATAAGTAATACTGATCTACTTATACTCAGATAAATATTAACAGTAAAATGAATATAAAAAAAGCAATTTATTCTAGTAAATGTCCAAATTGTCTCCCATTTTGGTCCAAACAGATTATACACTTTTTCATTTTCTCATTTGCAGCAACTATTAATTCCAAAAGTGGGATTTGGTTAAATGCACCTAGCAACTCCTCTTCTAATTCTTCCCTAGTATTAAAAGGCTGCTTGTATGTCTATTCTAAACCAGAGAAGAAACCAAGGGGCGTTAAATATGAGTACGGAGCGGGCAATTGAATTAGCCCTTGATTCCTCATCCAGTTTCATCTAAATTGCCCAATTAGATAATTGTTGATTATTGCCGTACAACGCGGTGGTGCCCCGTCGTGTTGAAAAAATACTCTTTGAAATAAATTAATTTGTATTTCCTCAATAAACTGTTCAACTTGGTCGTTCAAAATTTCGAAATTATTAAAAAACAAACAAAAATCGTCGATTTCTAAAAACTAAAATATCTCTGTAATTACCTATAAAAGATATGAAAAAAAGGTTCAGATCAAAGTTACTTACTTCGATGAGGCACACTTAAAAATGATGACGGTTTCCAAGATATTAAAAGCAACTTTCTTATTTTAAATGGGCGCCATATTGGATTTTTACACAATTAAATGGGATTTTTTTTCTCTTTTCAAAGATGTATAACAACCTATGTACGAATAAAAAAATATGGGAAATATTAATTGTTTGATTAACAATTTGCAAGTAAAAATTATTTATTAAACAAATTAAGCACAACGATACACCGTGATATCAGTAAATGCTAAAACCATAATACATTACAATAAATGTTCAAAGTGCTGGCCGTTTTCATGTACACACAATTGATACCATTTTATAATACTGTTACTAACTGTTGATAACATATTTGAACATTTTGTGCCAAAGGTAGATTATGTAATAAATCTGCAAGATATGTTTTCAGAATTTCCATGTAACGCTGCACTCTTAAGGTTCCATAAAAAATTATAGGACCAACTAAACGATTTCCCAATACACCAAAAAAAAAAACATTAAAGCCGAAACGAACCTGGTTGTGCCATGGAACCACTATGTGAGGATTTTTCTGTGCCCAATGGTGCTCATTATGGCGCTAAATAATGCACAATTGGAGAAGTAGGATTCGTCAGTCCATAAAACTTGATTTATAAAATCACGATTTTCTGCAATTTTATTTAAAAACAATCTACAAATTGCTGTTCTATCGATATTATCATTTGGTAGCAATGTGTAATTTATATCCGTGGAAATAGTATTTTTTTAAAATTCTCGTTGATTTAATCTTAGACACATTAACTTGAGCTTCAATTTCTCGAGTCGAAATATTCGGATTTACTTGCACTCAAGCTAAAGTTAATTCCTCACCTTCAGTAACTACGTTTATGTTCCTATTGGGCTTTTTAAGACATCTATAATGCTGCATATTTGAATTTAATCTTGAAAATATTTTCATGTCCATTTGCCTACGCTCTTGAAAATTTGTTAGATATTCTTGAGCAGCAAGACGGGAGTTTTTGTAGTACCTTATTTATGTACAAATCATAATTGTTCATTTGTTGGAAAGGTCGCATTAGAAATAATTAAAGAAAAAACAATTTTTATAAATGTATCACTTAATAATACAACACAGCGATACTAATTATTTAAACAATCAATAAACTAGTACTACTTTACAGTTAGTCGTATTACAATAAATTTTGTTTTATTTTTAATCATGGCTACTTGATTTAAACTAAAACAATTAGTATTTCCCATAATTTTTATTCGTACATAGGAAGTTATAAATCGTTGAAAAGAGAAAAAAATCCCATTTAATTGTGTAAAAATGCAATATGGCGCCCATTTAAAATAAGAAAGTTGCTCTTAATATCTTGGAAACCGCCATCTTGAATTTTATTTTGACATCATTTTTAAGTGTGCCTCATCGAAGTAAGTAACTTTGATCTGAAACTTTTTCATATCTTTTATAATTACAGAGATATTTGAGTTTTTAGAAATCGGCGATTTTTGTTTCTTTTTAGTAGTTTCGAAACTGTTCGGAAATTGAAATATTTCTCAATGGAATCAAACACCAAATTTCACAATATTAGTTAACCAAATCTCTATCTTTAATAATAAGAAAGATACACCCATACCATCCTACTCTATTTGAACATTATATATATATATATATATATATATATATATGGTCCAATATATTGTCATCGGTAGATACCCACCCACACATTAAAACTAAACCTCGCTGACTCCTTTCCTCCACAGTAACATCAGGATTTTCACTAGTGAATTCGTTATATCTATTGAATATTCCCGCCCTACTGATGGAGGTCTTGTTCGTCTAAATACAATTTAAAGCAAAATTTTGATCTTCTTGCGTTGTTTCAATGAACCATTTTCAAAAAATTGTTTGTCGTATAAAATCTCCAGGAACAAGGAACAATCTTTCTTAGATTATGTTGAAGCTTATCGAATATATCTCTAAATGGTTGACGTTGCTCAGAGTATCTGTTAAAATACATATTGCCTTTTGCGTCAGAGTTTCCATTACTTTCGATGTAACATTCAAGCATGTCGTACTTTTCATAGTTTTCATAGTTTTGAAAAACAAAATGAAGCAATTATTATCAGAATTAAAAACAAATTCCACAAAAACTTAACAAAAATTTTGCTTCAAATATTTTTTCCACAGAATTACACCACATTTAAGTAAATATTGATAAACTAAAAGAAACGTCACGATCATAGCTGCCTACTAGATATTTTTATCCTTGCCTGGAGATACCCCAGAATCCCAGTAAGTAAACAATATTATTTAAACACCTGTTTCTATTAAATTGTTTTTTTTTACATTCGTTTTACTGTTACTATTTATCTGCGTAGATTTATATCAATATTAATTAGTTACTTTTGTTGTGTCATTTATAATATTTGTTTGTTTTATTCACATACGTTTTATATTATTTGTTGTTTCAAATTAAAGATACTTGAAGCTAATATAAATTTCCAGATAATCAAGAAATTGTTTGGTATTTCAAATTAAAAATATTTGGAGCTGATAAACATTTCCATATAACTAAGAAATCGTCGTTATAACCCATCCTGTCGTCTTTTGTTAGCCATTGAAACTTAGATGTCTGCAAGCAAAATATTTTAATGTATAAAATGCAATATTTCAAATAATATTTAACATAAATATAATAAGTGACACATCAAAATTTAGTAAACTTTACGCTCTTTTCAAAAACCCCAAAATATACAAGGTGGTTCGATTGAAAAAATGTAGTTTAGGAACTTATAAAAAAATTAAACAGCCTGTACAAAAACTGTCTATCGCAATGGATTCTACGTAAAAGAATGTTATTTGCCAAAGTCAATTATCTTTAATAATAAGAAACTTATGGGGCATTAAAGAAATCGACTAAATGCGAGGCAAGCCCCTTAGCGGCCAAACAATTAGAGATAGCTGAATTCTATTTGCGCCAGTGATTTTCTCATTAAATTTGAGCTCCAGACACCTAGGTCTAATTTTCCTGTATGTCTTAAAATAAAGGGTGGTTTCAAAAGAGAGTGTCCAATTTGGACCACCCGATAGATTATTATTCGCTCTTATACGATTGCTAGTGAACCATTTTAACATAAAAAAACTAACGAAACAAAAATATTTAATGTACAGGGTGTTTCAAACTCCACGCCAAATGCCTAGAAAAACCCAAGGAAAATTTATATTAAAAAATCGGAAGCGGGGAATCAAAATCCGAATAAGTAAGCACTATTTATCTGTAGAAAATAAATATTTAACAGTTACGGAAAATGAGTAATGACATCATCAAATAAAATTTTATCAGAACGGTGCCAATAATTGTCTGGTTTTGTAAAACCTATATTTTTCTTGATATTTTTTGCTTAAAAATTCTTTCTCTGTCTATTACCGTTTAAAAGATATAAGTCCAAATGTTACAAAAAATAATAACCATGATATATAGGAGATTTTCCCAGCCGTTTTAATTTAATCAAGTAAATCATGTGAATTATTTTCTTCACATTTGCCAACGTAAATGTCTATGATACTTAAAGAAAATTAAAAAACAAGCACATATAAATACAAAAGAACATCACTTATATTTAAAAATATCAAAACTGTTGAATCAATAATAATCATTTACAATAGGTTTTCAATGTGATTACCACCTACCTTTTACTGTCTAAAAGATATAAGCCCAAACAAAATCACTATCTACAGCAACTTTATCAAGTAGGCCGTTACCAGCACACATTCTGTAACTGTCAGTGTATTTGTCAGAGAGTATGTATGTGATATATATATATATATATATATATATATATATATATATATATATATATATATATTACGACGATCTACTTTCTAACTATTAAATTATTTCTTTATATTTTTGGCTAACTAATATTTAAAACACAATTGGATATAACGTGAACTATAACTTTTACGATGATACCCTTTTTATAATTATTTAAATTGCCCAAACTAACTTTTAAAAACAGTCGCATGTAAAGACTCATCAAAGGGGATAGGGTTCAAAATTTAGAAGAAACTTTATATTTAAATGACAAAGTAAATTATTATTTATTTGAATTATACTAAGATTTTGAATATAATAATTACAGTTAATTTGATTAATGCACATTGAGTTATTGCCCAATTATATTTTATTGTATCTAACTTGTTCAAGAAAATTGAATTATAAATTTTAATTTGCATTAATATATGTGTCACACCCTGTACATAACAAAAATTCTTCAAAATGCATACTTGGGCATGCGCTGTGAATACGCAAACATGTGACTTTCGATTACAATAAAAATGAAATTCTCCATGCATGTAAGTATAAATACGTTTGAATTTATTCAATATTATATTAACCATTTAACTTCTAGACCAAATAATGTTCCCTTTGGCATGCATACACGTAGTCGCACATCATGTTTGTTACAAAGGATGGAAATTATGAACACAACAATGAAATATCAATGTCAACAATAAAGTACAAAATCTTTATCTGGTTACTGCTGATGAAGTTGATTGTAGATAACAGCTCCTTCGAACTCCAACTCTGCTTCTCGAACATCCAAATTTTCTTCAATATAAACAGCTTATACGTTTACGTAAGTTTCACTAATGTTATTATATTTCTGATGAATCTTTATTTTTAGGATCATCGCACTTCTTATATTTATTTCAAAATAAATTTTGAAAAACATGGATAGTTTGAAGGTTATTATAAATTAAACACTCTTCCAGTAAATAAGGTGTATAATGATGATAACACGAAGAGAACACAATTAAATATCCATAACAACGTAAACAAAACAAACTTAAAAAAAAACAATGTCGAAACTGCGGAAATATTTTCACTTACTATCGATAACATCCGATTTTGATATTTAAAAAGGTAAACTAACCTTAATTTAATTATTTCCCGACAAAAGACTATCACTTGTTTCTTTTAACACTTCCGATACTAAAACCGCACTTTGTTTTTAACGAAGTGACGTTATTTTGTTTAAATTAATTTCACAAAAAATTTGGAAACACCTTACTTTAGCAAGCTGTTGAAACAGAGAAAAATTAAGAGCGATTGTAATCCTTCAGCACTTCTATTTATATGATTATGGGTAACGACCAAAATCTTCGATTGTTATCAATAGTTACCAACAATGTTTCCTAAATTCTGATTGGCTAAAGCAATTTTTACATAACGATATAATTTCAAAACCCCATAACTTTTGCTCCCTTAAACCTATCTTAAAACTAATAACATATTCATAATCTACATAAATTTTTCTATAATTTAAAACCAAACACGAACTAATTCCTACACTTAATAATCAAGTTAATTTTCACACTGAATTATTGATTTTACGCTAATTTTATGTACTTTACAGGCCTGGAAATGATTTCCACATGAATATGGGATGCTACTACACATAAATATTCATCTTTTACATGCCTACGGCCAATTTGAAAGGAAAATTATTTTAATTTTTCAAACACTCTTAGAAACTAAATTTGACAAAATGGACACAAATATAGTGAATTGTAACTTGAAATTGAGGCTAATTTACCATTTTTACCTCTTATAATTTATTTTACACAAATCGTCTCAATCAAAATTAATTTTTACATAAATTTTATGTGAGGAAATTACATAACCTCATATTGTTAATACAATTTTCAATGTAAAATTTCACACTTTTAACCACTGTTTGTGAAAGTGTTTATGTCTCAATTTAATTTATTTTAACATTTTATATGTTCATAAGTTCTTCTACGACTAGTGTCGAATTGTTGCAAATCACTAGTTTAAGGTCTGTAAATGTTGATTAAACACAATAATTCCAGAGCTGCTGCTTAATTTATGTCTTATAGTTAATCACCAATGTAACTGTTCTGTTTTTTCGTAATTTTAGCACTTATACACGTTTATCGCACTAACACGAATGTTTTCATGATTCTTGGCTGCGTACATTTAAATTGTGACATTGATACCAGCCTAAATCTAGTTTTTAACATTATTTTTGTAAACTACAGCATGTATCTTAGGTCATCAGGGAACACTATGTTTAAATAAACTTACTAACTAAATATGAACTTGAATTATATCATAACGAAAACTAACATACCTTATACTTAAATGTAATGTGCTGTCGATTATACTTATATTAACATTTTATTATGAAATATTTAAATTTACATACGTCTCAATGTTCACCAACCATTCTTATCTAGAATTATATATAAAGAGATGTACCATTTGTACAAACTAAAGAAATTATTTACTATGTGACTTGCATAGCTACACGAATGTAATTTAAATCATCTCAATATATATATATATATATATATATATATATATATATATATATATATATATATATATTATAATAATTATTATTGCATCATCAAAGACAATATAATTATATAATAACATCAATAGTTTTGATGGTAACAATGATTACAAACAATGAAAAGGTAGATATGCTACTGACATATGATGAAACCCAAAAGAATGCTGTGAGGGCTGTTCAGTTAGAGAAAAGTATCCCATTCTCATTTCAGACCGCAAAATATTTACTCGGTTGGAGAAAAATTTAAGAAGAAATGTGGAAGCATTTTTTCAAAAAGGGAGAGCAATTACGCCAAGAATAAATAGTGAACACACCTCGCTCAAGTGTTATAGTATTTTGAGAGGAATCCAGGAAATTCAATTAGAGAAGCTTGCAAGAACCTTGAATTTAAAGCTAACCTCGATCCAACGGATTTTAAAAAGAAATGGGTGTGATTGTAAACTACATAATTTGGAGCAACTGGCACATGCGCATATAGAAGGGAGGCTCAATTTCATTGCTCAAATACCGTTAATCTTAATCAAGAAATTGCCGATCATAGAATTTCTCAACATATTATTTGGACCGACAAAAGTCGCTTTGTCCGCAATGGGAAGCCAAATAGGAAAACCTCGCACTACAGGTCAGTGTAAAATCCACATTACGTAAATCAAATAGAAAATCAAGGCCACACAAGGTATAAATGTATGGTGTGGCCTCATTGGAAGACATTGGGTTGGACCATATTTTTATGAGGAAGTATTAGACAGTCACACTTATTTGGTATTTCTGGAACAAGAATTTACAGAGTTGCTTTAAAATATACCATTGCAGTATATTTGGTTTAAACGTGAAGGAGCTCCCCCACATAAAGCTCAAATTGTAAAACAATATTTAGACAATACCTTGGGAGATATGTGGATTGGGATAAATGGACAAACGCTTTGGCCAGCAAAGTCTCCAGACCTTAGTCCCTAGACCTTTTTTGTGAGGTGCCCTCAAAAATGAGGTTTATAAGAGTCCATCTCGAAATGTTGACCATTTAAAAGAAAAAATCAATATTTCATGTAACAATATTACTAGTTATATAATAAGGAGAGCTACTGAACGAGAGGTTCCCCATAGATTAGATTTATGTTCAAGAGTAGGTGGTAATCACATTGAAAACCTATTGTAAATGTTTATTATTTATTCAACAGTTTTGATATTTTTAAACACAATTGAGGTTCTTGTGCTTGTTTTCTTATTTTCTTTAAATATCACAGACATTTATGTTGGAGAACGTGAACAAAATAATTCACATGGTTTATGTGATTAAATTGATAGCGGCTGGGAAAATCCCATATAGATCTTGTCAAGCTAATGTGATTTTTGGGTTATTATTTTGTTTGACATTTGGGCTGATATCTTTCAAACGATAATAGATAGAGCAAAATGTTTTAAACAAAAAATATCAAGAAACGTATAGGCTTTACAAAATTGAACATACAGAGGTACTATTCTGGGAATATGTTATTTGATGACGTCATTACTGATTTTTCCGTAACTGTTAAAAACTTGCTTTTTACAGAAAAATGGAGCTTACTTATTCGAATTTCGATTCTTCCCTTCAGATTTTGTACTTTTATTTTTCCTTGGGTTTTCCTAGGCATTGGGTGTCGAGTTAGAAACACCGTGTACAACAGGGTTCAATACACCTTTCAATACGATGATGGTGGATAAAGAGTGCGTTGTCTTAAAAATTGCGTAACTTCAAAACGGGAGGTATATACATATTTATTCACTCTTAAACGTTTACTAGTGTATCCTTTTTAACGTAAAATATTAAAGAAATAATAGTATTTGATGTGCAACAGTGTTCAATAATCCACTCACTACGGCGAGGTGCGTAGAGTGCCCGGGTTCTTAAAAATTAGATTATTTCTGGGGGTATGATTTTAAATTTTGTTTTTGTTTATGCAAAGTGCAAGTAGGTTCTTCTACAAAATTTAAAAAAAAACCAACACGTTGCTCTTGTTTTTTACCCCTTTCATCCCCCTAATCATTTTACTAATATTTTTGTATGCGATAGGGTTATATGAAATTCCACACAAACGACTAATTTCGTTTCACAATTTACTGAAAAAACGTCTATTACTGGAATCTATTGTTAACTTGATGCTGGTATAAATATGTTAAAAACGGACGCATGTTAGATTTATGTATTTCCTTTCGATTAATACATCTACCCTGCAGCCTTACCCGCTACAATAAAATGAACTTATATAAAAATAGATTATAGGAATGCATTAACTTATTTAAATCTTTTCCATAGTCAGTCAGAATGTTAGATACTGAATAACGAAGATGTGAAGGCCGTAAGTTACTGCGACTTATTAACATAAAAAAAAATAATTCCATACAAAAAGTATATCTCACACATAAAAATTCTACTAATAGACTTAAAAATGTTTCACACAAAAGCCACTGAGAACTAGATCAAGTAAATATTTATAATTTATTGAACCTTTTCTTAAAGAGCAAACTGAAACCGAACGATAAATTAGATAAGACAAACGTGCTTTCAATAAACCAACAGCATTAACCACGTGATAATTAATAAAGCCTAACATAAATAATTCCACCAAAACATAAAGGCACTTAACAAATACGTGAGATAATTTTATACATAATCGTAGTACATACGTAGTTGTGGCCCACACTTTAATTAATAATATATTCGGGCATCTTTCATCATTTTTGTAATCAATCTCAAGACAAACTGTAACTTTACATATTTCAACTGTTATGTATTTCTTACTTACGGTAATATAACGTAAATAATTACTTCTATGAACTCTGATTTAGCAATAATAAGGAAAAATTCAATTTGGTGAAATTGTAATATTTAGCACTTAAGGTTAATTACTGTTAGGTTAACAGATTACATTGTTAAGGCAATCCCTCAATATTGCTTTAGCTAAGAATATATTTGAATGGGTTTATTATTTCGCAGTGAAATACCATAAGTGAAAGTTGGTATATCAAGCTACATTTTTTCCTTTACTTCTGAATATCGTTCATATCTAGTAAGCTTTATAATTACAAAAAGAAGCGTGCCGGTCCACTAACAATTAAAGGTTATTTTTTAAGTGCTTATAAACAACAGTTAGCTATCTGAAACTCTTTTATTCATACGTTTGATTAATGTCACACTGTGTGCAAAACTAGAAGAGAGCACATCAAAATACTGACAGATATTCAACAAAACATTTTGGAAATGTTTTATTTCGGAGATAAATATCTTTTTATATTTTTTCGCGAATTGAATGATACAAGTACGTCAAAGTGCAATTCATCTTGGAAATGTATATAAACTTGATCTTCTGTGATAGCTGTAGACATCTTCTATTATGTATATATACTCATCAGGGCTGGAATATGTTAATACACCAAATACAATTATTTTCTTGTGAGAAATGTTACTAAATAAGTTGCTCTTTACCAGACGTAATATACAGAACTCTATATTACTGGAAATTAACAGATACTTCTAATATAACGTATATTTGATATCCTGCCTTTGTAATTCGAGCAAAGCAATACTCTGAATAACTTACCGGTGAGATTAAGATTGGTTGTCAAATTCCTACTTATAGAACAAGCTATCGTTGATTAGTTAAAATAAAAAATCATATTTGTATCTGTGTGAAAGGGAAGATAACGATGCACGTGGTTTTAAAAGCTACGTATCTCCAGAAAATTGCAACCTTTACTCTGAAAAATACTTTTAAGCTTTTTTTTTATCTTTGAATAATCAATACAATTAAATTATTACTGCGGTAAATTAAAACATTTTTTTCTTATTTTACGGAATTTTAGAGAACGTCTACGTCTTGGAATTAAACCTCAGAAGGAATAGCAATAGTCGATCTACCTTCCAAACCCGATTAGACCAACCTAATTATTGCCATACTAGTTTTTAGCTATGAATAGTAAAACTGTAGTCAAGTTCCTCAAAGCATTTTCCACAAGTTTAATTCATTCAGTAATTTACATATTTTATCGAATCTTCCTGGACAACTGACAATTCCTTAGCGACCAATTATTTCTTATCGCTAATATCTTATTAGTATTTGAATTGATTATTGATGTAACCATGTAAAACATAGAATTTTCAAGTTGAGCTAGTATTTTTAAGGAACAACATTTTACTATAGCACCATGTTCCTTATGACAGTAATTGTATGCAATTTGTTTGTAAGTGCAAAAATGTATTTTTAAATTTACTTAAAATTGGATATTGATGGATGTTTCTACAGAAATTGTGCAACTCGTGGTAACTCGCTAAAAAGTTACTGAATAAAAGGATAATATAATTTCTTAATAACAATAACTAAAGTATATCTTCTGATGTTTACCCGCAGTAGATCAAAATATATAATTTCCAACATTTCATGGTATTAAATTGAATTCAAGAGTTAAAATATCAGTCCCCTGGAGTGTAACTCTGTTGAGTATCCCAACAAATGTCGATATATACTGTGTCTCTTGAATTTCTGGACATAGGGAATTCCCATGATAAAATAAACTATTGTAAATATTGGCTCCCCTAATTATTATACAGTAAAACGTCAAATGTAAAACTTCTTAAGGAAAAAAGGCTGCTTCTTATGTTACAATTGCATTTACATTTGGTTCATCCGTTTTCGAGAAATTTAGGAAACACTTAAGGGCTTTTTCGTAACTGGTCAAGGTTGCTTTGCTTTAGACAGACAATGCTAACAATAATTATTAATTGTCATTGTAAATCATTCGTTGTTCAAAAACAATTCATTCATCATTAAAACTTTATTTGGGACAGATTATTACTTTTTAAAGAAAAATTTGTTTATAAAGATGAATCATTACACCATTGAAGAAAAAGTAGCTGCAAACGGAGATTTATTTGAACACTTGATCAAATAGTAGAAATGATGATTTTTTGTTATTTATTTTCCAATTTTCATAATTAATTTGTTTATTTAGAATATCATCTTCTTGTTTATAACAGACTTACTTTATTTGTGCTCCTTATTGTATTTATTCTGACACTTACATGGCTTATTAACGTTACCGGTTACGAAAAAGCCCTTAAGTTTTTCCTAATTTTCTCGAAAACGGATGAACCAAATGTAAATGCAATTGTAACATAAGAAGCAGCCTTTTTTCCTTAAGAAGTTTTACATTTGACATTTTACTGTAAAATAATTAGGGGAGCCAATATTTACAATAGTTTATTTTAACATGGGAATTCCCTATGTCCAGAAATTCAAGAGACAGTGTATATATTTAAAATTTAAAGTTTAAAATTATTTTTTTTTATTGATACATAAGTAGTAACACGTACAAGGTTTTCTCTTGACCCGAAAAGTATTTTTGTTTCATTATATGATGTCAACAAATCAATATTCAACATTGTAACCCGGTTTAAGGATCAGTTCCCTGGCCTAATAGAAAATTTAAAAATGGCGCTAAAAAATAGTAACTGACAAATTTGAAGTAGACGAACCTAACGTACTTCGTTTCCGACCGTAATGTGAGCGGTATTCTTTTTAGTGTTAAATGAACCGTAGTTGTAAGAGCACGTGTGCGATCCAGATAACTGCTCATTCCACTGGTGAGTCATTTTTTTATTACAACCTCTGTTTTAATTTTAGTTTTTGTTTTTCTTACTGTGTTTTAATAAACTGTAATGTTTTACTAGTTAAATGTTGTTAAAGAATGTAATATAAGAAAAATATTCCAAATTTTTATCAAATCTTATATTATATTATTTTGTCACATTTTGTTTCTCAATCACGTCAACATGTAAGCTATTATAATCTTGGATACCCTATCTTTATATTTCGAAGCGACAGGACTATGAATGTAGCCTTGAAACCAGTCTGTCGATGGAGTTAACTCTAGCAATACGCAAATTGTTAATAACTGTTTCTTTTTAATTATTGTTTTGTTCTAGTAACAAAAACATGGCTCCAAAAATTAAACAATCAAGAGAAGAACGTCTTAAAAAGAAACGTGAAGCTGAAAGAGCTCGATACGAGCAAATCAAAAACGATCCAATAAAATAGGAAGCACAACAAGAGAAAGAGCGACTAAAATATTTAAAGAAAAAAGTGAAAAATCAAAGAAAATCCGTCGCTGATGTGACTTCCCGCCAACAGAGGAGAACCAGAAAAAATTGGCAACAATATTCAACTGAATACCGAGCAAGAAAAAAATTACAGGATGTCACCAACCGTTTTATAGACAATACAACTCCTCCGAACTCGGACGAAGACGAACGAGAATCTGCAAACCAAATAAATAATAACAGAATCGTAATAGCTAGAAAACGTTCAAATAAAAACAGAAGAAACCGAAACAAAGAACTAAAGAAGAAAGAAGAAGAGATCAAATAGTACACAAAAAAGGCAAGAAACTACAAAGCTAAATATTATGGATTATTAAAAAATATTTCCTCTCAACCAAATTCTCAACCACCTGCTCCCAGCCCTAACACAAAGATATTACAATTGGCTAACGATCCGATGAGAAAAGAGGAATTAGTCAAAAAAGCATTGTATGGAGAAGCGATGGAAACGCATCTTAGTGAAAACTATAGAAAATTTCAATCACACAAACAAAAAGAGTTTTAATCAGGTCATTGGAGGAACTATTTCACAAAAGTACAAGCTATGGCGTATAGGGAACAAAACTATCTCATATAAAAGACTGAAACCTATAAAAACAAATTTAAAATTTACCAAAAAATCTGCAATTGTAGCAAATAAGTTAGCTGACAAGATAAGGAAATTCTACGAGACTGACGATAATAGCCGACTCTGTGCTGGTAAAAAAGAATTTGTTGTACGAAAAGGATTGAAGAAACAGGGGCGATACATTTCAGATTCTATTCAAAACCTGCACAAAAAATTTTTATTTTCCAGCCCAAAAATAAGTTACTCGTTATTTTGCCGTTTACGTCCGTTTTGGGTTATACGTCCTAAGGTATCGGACAGAGATACATGTTTGTGTGCTATACACAGTAACATTGACTTCCTCATATATGCACTTAGACTATCAAACATTTTGACATTTAACAACTATCAAAGCCTTCTTCGTCATCTTTGTTGTGACAAATATAATGTAAAATGTTTGGAAAGATCATGCAACAAATGTTGTGAGAATAACTTGTACTATGGAGAGATTGATAATTCCGTAAATATTAAATTTACACAGTGGGTATCGTCCAAAGTGGAATATGTTGACCCCAAAAGTAAAAAGATTAAATTAACAAATAAATGTAAACAACAAATGTTTGAATTACCACTTCGTGATTTAATTTTAAAATTGGAAAAAGATGTCTTAAAATTATTTGATCACGAAAGAAACATTGCCCACCAATATCAAACATTTAAAGAGTTAAAAGATAGTCTCTCTGTAAAGGACGCTATTATTCACATGGATTTCTCCCAAAATTATGCCACAAAATATTGTTCTGAAACTCAATCGTTCCATTTTGGTGGATCTCGCACACAACTAAGTTTGCATACAGTTGTTGTATATTTAAAACAGAAAATTCTTTCTTATTGTACAGTATCGACAGATCTGTCACATGGTCCCGGTGCCATCTTTGCCCACCTTAAGCCAATTTTTATGTCTCTTCCCGAGACAGTTGAAAACTTACATTTTTATACTGATGGGCCTGTTACACAATATAGAAACAAAAATATTTTTCACGTTTTGGCTTGCAAATTAAATGATTTTTATCCTCATCTATCTCGATATACTTGGAATTACCACGAAGCAGGTCATGGTAAAGGGGCACCCGATGGCATTGGGGCAGTATGTAAAAGAACAGCTGATAGCATCATTGCAACTGGGGGAAATATTTCCACCTTGGACGATTTTGTAAAAGTTATTGAGGAGCGATATCCCGCAATCCAAATATGTACTACTGAACCTAAAGAAATTGAGGCAATGAATTAAATACTTCAGGAAAATATATCTGAAAGCAAGGCATTTTCAGGGACTCTGCAAGTACATCAGGTTACAGGTAATATGTTTTACCCAGAAGAAACATAATGAAATCTTTAAACTGCTTTTTCAATCCCAACGGCTGTGAACATTATAATTTAGGAGTGATTATACACAAAAAAACAAACGCTATTAGACGTCACCACCATTTTTACTGACTCTGAAGATGAAGAACGAAATGAAGAGAGAATTGAAGGACAGGAAAAAAAAATTCCACCAAGGTGAACCTAGCAATACCGCAACACACTATAATAGAGCATTATATTTTTGAGACTTTGCGATAATAGTGGATTCAAGTTGGATAAAAAGGACATTGCGGATGTAAAGTTAAAGCAAGTTGCAAAAAAAATTACCTGTTCCTAATAATTATTTTGAAGGCGAAACAATTCTTTACAAATTTAATTCTGAAATCAATGTTTATGAAAAGCGTTAAATTCTTTAAGTTAGTTGTTTGTATTGAAATTTTTCTTAGTTTGCTTAGTTTAGTTTGGTTACATTGTTTGTAATGTATTAAAACTAAAAATAAATTATACTTTTAACTACTAAGATATTTATAATCGGTACTCTGTTTAATTTCATCAGCACCCTGTAAGTTTGGTCAGTCCCCTGTAACTATGTTTTTAAAAAATGGCCAAATTTTAAAAAATATATGCCAAACTCACTGGCCCTTTTTAGGTTTACACCTACATAGCGAATTTATATTTTTAACGTTACCTTTAGAGCTCTTTTATTAAAAAATGTTATGACACACTTACAATATCAAAGTTGTCCTATTTCTGTAGAATAGCCCTGATATGTTAATGAAATTTATCTTCAAGAGACCAATAAACTTGTCATCATTACTGTCAATTTCGCTAGTTTAAGTTGTCTTTTATTTATGTATTTCAAATTACATTATTCATTTCAATCTAATAATGAGACTGAATTAGAAACTAATAATGGGGCTATGACAATGTGATTTTGATAAAAAATTTCAGATAGAAAGTAATAATAATAATACTTTATTGCTTAACGGAAAAAAATATCCAATTAAAGAGCAAATACAACTAAAAGGAGTACATACGTGTAAAACAAACTACTATATATATATATATATATATATATATATATATATATATATATATATATATATATATATATATATATATATATATATATATATACAACGTGTTCCAGATAACATTTCCAGCATGGGGATCTCGCTTATTATAAAAGATACAGATTTGGTTAAATTAGATGAATTACTCCTACGGATTAGTGAAATTATAGGACACTCTCCAATTTCCAAATTTCCATGTATTTTAAGACTTATGGCAAGAAAAAGAAAAATGTCAAATTTCTTTTTCTTGTAATATCTGTTTTGTTATATTAGACATATCAATTTTATTTGCACTTTCTTAAGATATTTTTTACGCAGAATTTAAATATCAATTTGGATTTTTTTTGCACTTTCTATTTTTTAGTTTCAACCCCTAAATTAAATTTTTCTTATGGAACGACAAGTCGGCTTTAATTAATAAAAATGTATTTTATTACAGACTCTAACAATAAGCAGGCCGTGAAACATAAAAACACAATCGAATTTGTCACTTAAAAATTATTCGTTCCAGAATATTTTTGTGTCAAACATGGCTTTATTTACTAATACTGAAAAGTTTGATATGTTGAGTTGTTACATCTTGTCTCATAAAAACAGTATAGAAGCTGAACGGATGTACTTGAGGCTGTATCCTGAAAGAAGGCAGCCCAGTGCTCATACGTACAGAAATTTGGTAATTAATTTAAAAGAAGATGGAGAACTAAATGTATTACAATGAGTTATTGAGAATCCTTCAACATCTGTTAGAGAAATTGAACATAACACTGGTATTTCGAAGACTACATCACAAAGAATTTTAAAACGTCACAGGTATCATCCGTATAAGTACATCATTCTGCAGGGACTTAGAGATGGAGATCAGGGGAGAAGATTACAATTTTGCCAATGGTATGTTAATCAATGTGAGAATAACGATAATTTTCCAGTTACGATTTTGTGGTCTGACGAAAGCAGATTTACAAATAATGGCCTTTTAAATCGACACAATGTTCACTGTTCACTTATGGGACCGTGAAAATCCTCACGTTGTTAAGGAAAGTCGGCATCAAGTGAGATTTGGTTTTAACGTCTGGTATGTCTTTAATCGCAGGAGAGTATACATGAAACCTGTTGCATAAATTTGTATTCAGAATAAACCAGCGCGAAACACCTAGTGTAAAAGCATTTGTACATAAGTTAGGAAAATCCGTCGGAGAGTAAAACATTTGATAGTACGTAAATTATCCCATGTTTACCGGTATTAACTAATATAACTACGACCTGGTGTATATTACGATTTACCTTAGTAAATTCATTTAGTATAGCATTTTAATAATAGTTAGATAAATAAATAACAAAATCAAACCGGTTATAATTAAATAAAGACAGTCCAGAGATCTTGCATTTGCATACGCGGATCTTGCGCGTGTATTACTTCCTGGGAGCGCGACGTACCAGCTTCAACGCTCCAGAGTTACTGAAGAATATATAATTATGCCATGCGCATAAGCCGAGAACAATATTGATTTTATCCGTCCGAGTTCGTTGCACTGGCACCGTTGAACAAAACTGTATTAAAGCAACCGTACTAGCTTCTGTAAATACAGGACCGTAATATAAATATTACATCTTAAGTAAGGAGTAAGTTAAGATAATCCATATATTTATATTTCCAGAAACGATTACGTACCTAGAAAGCAGCCCCCCAGGAAAGCGAGTAAGGAGCCGGAAAGAATAAATACATATGTTAATTAATTATTTATTTATTGTAAAATTAGTTAATATACGTTTTAAAACGATTTAAGGGATTTATTTAAGGTGACAGTGTTAAGCCTATCAAGTAATTAATACGAACCACACCCCGTTTATATTAAATTATAAACACGACTGAGCAAAGCCGAGGCAAAATAAAACCGCGTTGGGTTACACACCCAGAAGGCGCGCAAATCACAAATAGTAAAATATTAAAGAGAGCAAATAGAGGTTAATACAGCGGGCGTGCGTGCGTGCGTGCGTGCGTGCGTGCGTGTGTATAAATTTCTGTGACATTGACTAACTACAGCACTCAAAGAAAATGTAAGACTTTTATCTGGGTCAAAATTGGGCTCATATGATTGACAATAATTCTTGAACACAGCAAAAAAAAATGGACTTCAATCAAATAACCAAACAATGCTCATTTATTACAATAAAGAAAAACACATTAAAACCCAAAAAAATTATTCTTCGTCCAACACAAAATGTTTTTGTATACGTCCTAACCCTAACTTATCGTAACTTATCGCTAAATCTTAACTTACCCACCCCGTCTGAGCTCATAATTCATGGCGGAACCAGCGCATTTGACTATTTAGTACTTCCTTTTCTTTTCCTTTCTCCGAATAACTATAAAAATTTTCCTCAATTGCCACTATTCGGCAGTCGTGAACTAAAATGTTAATCACTACACAAATTTTAAACTACGCTGTATTAATTTAACTTTACATTTTTTGCTATAATAACATTGTTCATATTTGTAATCAACAGTATAATTTGAAAATGTAAACTTTCACCATTAACACTCATAATAAAATACTTATCTTTTTTGGGGTTTTTTAATGGTGTACTTTAAATTATACAATCTAAACGTTTCGATAACACTTACAGTTATCTTCCTCGGTAGTAATGGGTGTTAAAAATTGTTAAAGATGTTGTAAACAATTTTGTCAAAGTTGAAAAATTCAAACATAAACATAAGCCTGCTATTAATATAACAGTTTGAGAAACGTATAAGCCAACTATAAAATTGTAGTAAAGAATAACTAGGTCATTAAAATTAAATATTGTTAAACTGCCTCAAACTTTGACAAAATTGCTTTTCACACAATTTTTTTTCATACTCTACTCCGTATTAAATTAATTTCCGTATTGCCGTTCAATCAGTTTACTGCCAATTTTAATCTTCTAAAATATTTTCTTTAAACCAAATTCCTTTTTTATTTCAAAACAAACGTCGTTAACTTTCTTATGCGTTATCGAGCACTGTCTGCAGTTCTCACGTTATCCTCCCCACCTTGCACAAACGTTATGTTACATACACCTGTTCATGTCATGCCTTTAACACAATGACATGTAAATAAAATTTTATTACTATAATACATTATTATTATTACACATTTTTTTTATAAAGGCAATTATATGTTTTACATAAAATTGTTTCTATAATTCACAAAACAAAATCTTTAGAGAAATTAAAGCAGCAAAATTGTTGGTAATTGAAATTAAACAAAATTTTTTTATGATTGAGAATCTTTAACTACAAACAGTTACTGTAATTGCACATAAACTAAAAAATAACCGTGCAACATATATTCAATATATATATATATATATATATATATATATATATATATATATATAGTGGTCGTAAAGGAAGGAATAAATTCAATATTTCGTAAAGCACAATTTTTTCAAAATCGCTCGGACCCGTCGATTTTATATTTTCGGGCATATTTTGCGAAAAAATTTTATACAGGGTGTCTCAAAAAAGATTTGCTAAAAAATTTTTTTTTTTCAAATTGCAACCCAATTTTTTTACTGCATTTTTGGATTGCCCTTACAATTCTTCAATTTTTCATGTAGCATGTGCTATACCTAAGACCAAGCGTTTTGAAGTTATTCGCATTCAAAATTTAAAAATTGAAAAAAGATCATGAAGAAAACGAAAAATAAAATAATTTTTATAACGTTTTATTATATCGAAAACAAAGATTCGTAAACTTAAAAATAATTTTATTTCAGCAAATGTTCGAAATGTCCTCCGTTAGTCAACTAACGCCCGAAATGGTTCGAAATGTGCAGCAGGAATTTGTAGATCGATTAGGCTATTGTCAGTTGACTAACGGAGGACATTTCGAACATTTGCTGAAATAAAATTATTTTTAAGTTTACGAATCTTTGTTTTCGATATAATTAATCGTTATAAAATTATTTTATTTTTCGTTTTCTTCATGATCTTTTTTCAATTTTTAAATTTTGAATGCGAATAACTCCAATGCATGACAAATGTTTAGAATTGTAAGGGCAATCCAAAAATGCAATAAAAAAATTGGGTTGCAATTTGAAAAAAAAAATTTTTTTAGCTAATCTTTTTTGAGACACCCCGTATAAATTTTTTTTTTCGCAAAATATGCCCCGAAAAAATATAAAATCGACGGGTCCGAGCGATTTTTGAAAAAAATTATGCTTTACGAGATATTGAATTTATTCCTTCCTTTACGACCACCCGGTGTATATATATATATATATATATATATATATATATATATATATATATATATATATATATATATATAACGTTGCATGTGGTTTTCGCCGCATCTCATATGACAACTTTTATTTTGATTAACGTATTTAACAGAAGGTAATAGCTTTGATTATTTTTTGTTTATTTGTAATTTTCGAAATTATACGGCCTTACAGCGACGTTGCTTTTTTTATTGTATAGGATATTGACAAAAGCTGTTACTGTTAGTGTTTATTTGAATATATTTTAAGCTATTTTTTGTGTATAAAAATTCATTGATAACGATATCGTAAAGTTCGTGTAATTAAGATTGATGTCCCTTACAATTGATTTCGCAGAACACTTACGTTACTCCCATTTGAAGCTTTTATAAATAGCATGAACTCAGGAGCCCTGCTGCTGATTTATCTGGTTGGATGCTACGAAAAGTAAGCAAGTTTTTGTTTTTTAATATTGCCGTGGTGTACTAGCTTTTATTTGTCTTCTAATGATACCAATACCTTGAACAAACTAGCGCCCTCTGATTTATGACTCTCCCTCATTTGCTTTATATTATTTTAATCACTCTACACGCAAAGCAACATCCACTTCATCCTTGTCCACGTAGCTATCAGCAGCCTTCACTTATTTGTTAAGCTACCGTACTCCCATTTTCACCTGAAACATATTAGTGTGGGTTACGTAACGTGTCCTCTCTTCATTAGGAATGTATTAAACAGGTTGCATAATTATTCTAAACAAATGTATTATTTCCACTTTGCAGATTCGAAGGCCGTGTATTGTTTCCCAGCAGATATTTTATACCTTGTGATCAAACCCAGGTGTAAAGAAGCCTATTTTGAGACTCCTTTATCATATTTCATTTCTATCCTTATTTAACACCAGTTCTG
This sequence comes from Vesta saturnalis, assembly GCA_036346205.1. Taxonomy (NCBI): domain Eukaryota; kingdom Metazoa; phylum Arthropoda; class Insecta; order Coleoptera; family Lampyridae; genus Vesta; species Vesta saturnalis. The sequence continues at coordinate 298,134 of JARFJB010002370.1, read as the reverse complement.
CACATATATACTACGTTGGTTTAACCTGACCTATATGAATTATACGAAATTCGTATCCTGTAAGTTTGCATACATAACTAATTATACCGTAGGTCACTGTATATAGCGAGGATCCAAAATGTTCATCCCAAGCGCGTCAGTTTACATCAAAATTCTTCTTTTAAAATTTTGTTGAGCTTGGAAATGTTGCTAAGTTTACATTAAACAGTTTATTTTTATTTATTTTAATCGTTCAATTGAGTCACTAAAAACTGTGCTGGACGTTTCTTTACTGTATTATTTGTCTCCACACCGCGCCGTTATGGCAAATGTGCATCTGTCTAATATCATGGCACTGTATAAACCCCTATAATTGGGTTAATTCTATTCTTTATTACTAATAATATAGGCCTTAATTTACCCGTCACTTTTCCTTTTAAAGGTAGATAAGTTACATTGTAATCTCCCATACTTGCCTGTGGTAACTCCCGCACTATGATCTGTGGTAATAACGCCTACTTTGGGACATTGGCTAATAAACGTTACTGTACTATTGAGTTTATTTTGAGACATACTTTGAAAAAATAATGCTTGGTGTAGTTATTACTGTGACTTTAGCGAGTAGAAATTAAGTGTTTAAAGTTTGTGAAGTTACATTTTATCCTTTGCTGTTGTAGTTTCACCAAGATCCTCTTGATGTTCATGATTGCATTATTACGATTAAAGTTAAATAAATACGTTATGAAAATACAACCAGTTGAATTAAAAATGTAGTAATTTCTGTTGTCTTTTTAAGAGTTTTATAGATAAATTTTGTTACAAAAATTATAAATAACTTAAGATTCGCATCGTTAAATGTTACCATCTACTAATCAATATCTTAGGTAAATGATAGTTTCAACCGTATGTAATGATCAAAGGAAAGGAACACGTAGTTAATGCGATGTAAAGCTTTTGTCCTTATCCATGCGTGTGTTAACACCTTCCTATACCGAAGGAATACGAAATTCAGAAAAGTCTTGTCCTGTACCAAAATAGTTTTATCTACTATAAATATATTACTCAGTGAAAAGCGAACGTACCTAATACTTTCATGTTCATTCAGAGTAGGTCAAATTCATATTAAAGGAAAATAAAATATTTCGTGCATGTAAACGAAATAGTTTAGATACCCATGAAAAAGGAGTACTGAAATCCTGTAAATCCTTCAAAAACTCGGCATCGTATTTTCACGAAGAAAAACATACCTACATAAAAGTGTTGCATATAAGCGGTTGTCATAATTTATTTTCAAGGTTAGCTTTACGTAAATTTTTCGTTTACATAACAGTAATGATATTATTACAAATTAAGCATTAAACAGATAGTACAAGATGTACGGATACATTTACAGAAATAAAGGTTAAATATATTCTCTAAGATTAAACGGAAAACTTTTAGAGCTATGTAGGCGAAATTCAATACCAACCATGTTTGAATAATCGATAAGCAAAAGATTTCTTACAGACTTCACTGATACAATGCGAGCGTATGCTCTTTTATTACATACTCTAGAAATTCTTGGATCTAAATTATTAATACGCAGTTTACACTAATAACGGGAATTTTTCGATTAAAAAACACTATCTTATTACTTATAAGTGATCTAGAGGTATTCACTGTGGTATAATAAAATTCTCACAAAAGGACAATTCAGTGAATATACATACCTAAAACACGCTTTTGATCACAGAGAAGCAGATACACTTAGATGACAGAAACGGTAACCTTTATAACCGTATAAGAGACGCATATCTAATATATTTCAAAATGAATATGGGAAGATATTAACATTTTAGTTACTCCTATTCTTTAGGAGGCTAACACAAATTAATTATGTGCTATATTATTACATTAATATTGCATTGTGGTATGGGAAAACTTAAATTAATTGTCAACAGAGAATACAGTAAAATTACAATTGGAATACTAATTTCTTAACGGTATTTTTATATCTGCGCCTGTTTAATTTAATCAAATGTTTTGTAGATACAACGTATATATGTCTTTTTGTTCAAAATTAGGTGCTTATTCAACAAAAATGTTGCCGAGTTAGTTTTTGGGCATGCAGTGAATTTATAATTCTCCCGTTTTTCCGAAAAATTGTTTAACTAATTTATCTCTAACTACTACTTAATACCCTGGCGACGTTAGTAAGTTATGAGGATGGATGACATCCGTTTTTAATTTATCTTAAGAAATGTAGTGTTATCTCAGTGAATGTTCCGCATAATTTTTACTTTCCAAACTAAATATGCATACGTAGGTATAGAAGGTTATGCAACCGATTTTTCTTACTAACGCTAAATTCACTTATTAGCAGCTCATTTTACAACGTTTGACAAAGTTTCGCCAAGATGGGCCATGATGTCTGTGTGTATGTGCGTGTGAACGTGAGTGCAAGCGTGCGTGCGTGGGTGTGTGTGTGTGTAGGCATGTATGTGTATGGGTATGTGAGTAGGTGGGTGAGTAGGTGTGTGGCTGTGGGTTTGTGGGTGTGTAAGAGTGTGGGTTTGTGCGTGTGTCGGTATGTGGGTGTGTGGGTGTGTAGGTGTGTGAGTGTGTGGGTGTGTGGGTGTGTGGTGTGTGGTGTGTGGGTGTGTGGGTGTGTGGGTGTGTGGTGTGTGTGTGTGTGTGTGTGGTGTGGGTGTGGTGGTGTGGTGGGTCTGGGGTGTGTATGTGGGTGGTGTGTGTGTGTGTGTGGAATGTGGGTGTGTGGTGTGGTGTGTAGTGTGTGGGTGTGGTTGTGTGGTTGTGTGGTGTGTGGTGTGTGGTGTGTGAGTGTGTGTGTGTGGGTGTGGTGTGCCTGTAGGTGTGGGTCTGTGGTGTGGTGTGGGTGTGTGGGTGTGTGGGTGTGTCCGTGTGTGGGGCTGCGTGTGCGTGTGGGCGTGTGTATGTGTGTGCGCGCGCGTGTGTGTGTGTGTGTGTGTGTGATGTGTTAATGTATATTGGTATCCACGACAACTCCAGAACGACATAATTTCTGCTGGAGCTGATTAGGTCTTGGATGAAATGTAGCGGCGGGGGAGGTTTATCAATTATTGCTGAAACTGCTGTATCTTTCAAAGACATAAAAATATCAACACATAGACCTTAAATATCGATTAATTGTGTTTTATGCAATTTTTTCTTAAAACGCGTAATTGAGCAGCACAAAACCTGTTAAAATAGAATGTATGTGTTAGATTGATTTTTTCAACACCCGATTAACGATTAATTTTATAAGAAACTGTGTGGACATATTTTTTAAAGAATATTTTATTTTACATAACTTTTCTTTCTTAATGAAAAGTAAACTAAGTTTAAAATTTAATTAGATACGAATAAAAATGCTTAGTGTCTTATAGAAATGGGCGGCTTTGGAATTTTTTTTAAGTTAGCATCTATATGAGTATTAACGTCTAACTGACATGACGTCCATCTGACAGAGATTAATTTTTTTGTTTTAGAATGTTTCCTCTTTTCATTATCAACGTATTAAAAATGGGAAAGCATAGTTATCAAAAAAAAAAAAAAATATTAAAGTTATTTGATTTTTTTTTAATTTCCACTTTGCAGGTTGTAACGTCGTGTGTTCTTCCATACCGCATATTTAAGCATTGTGAATCCTTATTGATCTAGTGCAACTTTAGAAGTTGGATAGTTACTCATTTAAATAATTATAATTAAATTATAATTAATATAATTTAAAAAAAGAAATAAAGTTCCGAAAACCATCTAAGAATAAAGCAGGGAAACATTCATTTGTTGATTTTATTTGATATAGAACGAGAAGATAGTTACGATGTATCGCGAAGACGACTCTGAAACATTCGGCTCACAACGATTAATAGTTCCGACATGATACCTGCTTCGCAGCTGTCAAACTTCGGACAGTTTATGAATGTAGTAACATCATTGTTACTGCAAAATAACGAAATACTTGATGAGTTAAGAATAGACCAAAGAAGTGTAAGGACCAAGCCTGAAAAACAGGACATCAAAAACTGTAACGTCATGCCAGACTTATCAAGAACGGCAGAAAAATGTATCGTTGAGAAGGGAACTGTGGTGTCAAAACAATGGTTGCCCCACTTAGAGACATCAGTAGTATTGCATAATTGGCCCCCTACTTTTACGTATCAGATGGCAGTGAGTAATTTAGTAGAAGCAGCCAAATTTTGTCAAAGAGACAGAATTAAGAAATTAATAGGTTGGGGTAAATTTAAATCTGCTTTTAAAAAATCGTTCGCGTTCAAGGCTAGTAAGACTGAGCGGTGACGAACAATGCAAGAGAGAATTGAGGGATAGAAAGAAAGTGTTAGTACTTATTTACATGAAAAGGTGACATGTCAAGAGCTGGATTTGGATTTTATTACCGAAGAGTTATAATGACGAAGATAAATTGTTTGAAGGTATGGGGTTTGAACGTATTGACACTTCTCGCGGAATATAGGTAAACAAAGAAAAAAGGAAGGATGGCAGTGGAGAAGTAAAAACCGAAAGCAAAGTAGAAATTATGAAGAGTGTGAAAAGTGAAGGTACCTCCTCAACATTAACTGACCGTTATCAGATGGAAAGGCAACTGAGGTGTTATATCTGTCATGAAGAATGACACATGCGTACTGAATGCCCAAAACCATGTAAGAGTGTTGGCTCACGCTACAACTGTGGGTCAAGCAAACATTTACGAGGTAATCTTTGTTAACTTTTCGTTTGGCGTACCTGCAATTAAAAATAATTTTATTATAAACCTCTTATTGTTTTCAGTTGACCGCGACATCAAAAGCAAACAGAAAAGGGTAGGTATAGGTAAATTTCGCTACATAAAATTGAAGAACCGTCAAACGGGGCTAGTTTGATAAACACGACCCTGGCTAACAAATTATAATTTTGCTGGGTCGGCGTGAAATATTTTCAGTTGCGAATGAGTTGTATCAGTCAGTAACATCTCAGACATTAACATATTAGTGTCGGCGTTTCTATTCTCTACCAAATAAGTATATGCAGCATCCATAACGGAAATGTCATCTAAGTTAAAAAATAACTTGAAAGCACTTGCTGTTTACCTGCTAGATAACAAACTAATTCTAAATATGAACAAAACATTCATAATGCAATTTTTTATTAAGTTATCTAATTATACTGCTAGTCAATATATTCAAATAAATGGACAATCAGTAAAACAGATAAAAGAATTTAAACTATTGGGTATATACCTAGATACAGCCTTATCCTTTAAGAGTCATATTGATTATATATATATAAAAAATGTAGTGGCATGTGTTTTGCTTTGAAAAGACTAAATTACATATGTACGTCAGTGGCCGTAAAGAATTATTATTATGCAGCATTTGAATCGGTCATTAGATATGGAATTGTGTGCTGGGGGCACAGTATTGAAGCTAAACGTATTTTCTTGTTACATAAGCGTGCTATAAGGAATATGTGTGGCTTAAAACATTTGCATTCATGCAGATAATTGTTTAAAAAACACAAAATATTAACAGTACCCGGTATTTATATTGTAGAAATACTAAATTTTGTCGAACAAAACTTGCATAAGTTTGATTCTTTAAATAAATTTCATAAATACAATACTAGGCGAGGCGAGATCTTATTATCATCTTGGATAAGCTAGAGCATTATAAATCAAGTCCATATTGTATGGGTGCTATCCTGTATAACAAATTTAGGATATTAACAGCAAAAGCTTACTATTCAATATATGAATACCTAGATGATAGCATAGTATAAGATGACTAATAATATAATCTGTGAACTACTTTGTAGCTACTTGTTTGTTTACATGTGACTTATTGTTTTTTCCATTTGACTTGTCGTATGTCGTTAGAAATGATCTATACAGGATAAATAAAGCATTATTATTATTATTATTATTATTATTATTATTATTATTATTATTATTATTATACCACGAGGTGAGAAACTTGAATTTTATTATTCTAACACATTATGAACCTGATAAAATTTCCATTATAGGTCAACACTCAATGACATTTCTTAGCTTAACGCTTTTTTGTTTTGTTATGTATGAGTCTAGATTCCGATTAAGGTCATTTCAAAAATTTTGTTTCATTTTGATATTTTTTGACAGAATTAATAATCCAGAAATGTAGGGCAACATTGATCATGATCAAAGTTACCCATTATTATTTATATTTCAAACTTTTTTCTTTAAGAAAGATCACGAGTTTTGAAACAAAAAAACACTACGGACTTTTTACAAATTTTAATGCCAACGTCTCGACGACAAAATTTTTGTCATCATCAGGGACGAAAATTTTATCGTTGAAACGTGGGCATTAAAAATTTTAGAAAGCCTGTAGTATTTTGTTTTGTTCCTAACCTCGTGATATTTCTTCAACAAAATATCTAAGGAACATGAAATTATAGTACATTCGAACTTTTTATTTCCTTTTCAGAAACATGGTTCGGAAGTACAAAAGAAAAGTCGGAGTCGGACGATACAAAGATTACACAGAAGAAAATCTTGAAGAAGGTATACAAACAGTAACAATAAATGGATATAGCTTGAGGAAAGCGGCCTCTGATTATGGTATTCCATTTGGAACACTTTATAATAAATATAAAGGCCTTCACATTCGTAAAGTTGGTCGTATTACCATTTTTTCTTCCCAAGAAGAACAGAATTTGGTCAAATGTGCTGCTGTATGTGGGGATTCGGGATACCCATTATATAAAGGAGAGATGTGCTTTTTTGTAACAAGCTATCTTGGTAATAAAGGTAGAATCGTTCCTTATATTGTAGATAATAAACCTGTGATTGATTGGGTGGACTCCCTTTTGGAAAGAAATAAGACCGAATAATGTAAAAGAGTTTCAGCAAACATAAAAAGAGCAAGAGCTACAGTTAGTATACTCTTTGAAACAAAATTTCAAGAACCTAAAACTGACTGTAGGTGATGCCCCTACTTCTAATCTCTTCAATTACGACGAGACGAGCATGGCAGATCACCCTGGCAAGAAATTTAAAATCTATAGACTAGGCGTAAAATATCCAGAACAAATCTGCAATTTCTCGAAATTTGCGACCACCATTATGATTTGTGGTTCGGTATCGGGGGTTTTACTACCTCCTGACGTAATTTACCGTTCAACATGTATGTGGAGTACTCGGACGGAGCAGGTACCAAAGGGGTATCCGTGTTGCCAGGAGAGATATTGTAACAGTGGTGCTAGGTACAATAAGACCAACCATGGCTGCATGGAAGCCTCTACTTTTACAGATTTGTTTATGACCCTTTTCCTGTCTCACGAAAAATAACTTGATGGTAAAAAGGTTATCATAATAATAATAATAATAATAATAATAATAATAATAATAATGTCTTTATTTGGACACAAAGAATATACATAAGCTAAATGACCAGCTGCTATGCGGATTACGATGTCCAAAGGGCGAAGTTCACTTTCGGGATGCTAAATCCGTCAGTGCTCTTCCACTTAGCCCGACAAATTATAATTTACAATAGACGGATGAGCTGAGTATGAGTAATACATGCAATGAAAAAGTTTTAAATAAGGAAATGAAATGACAATAGAGATGAAATGGGACGTGAATATATGTAGTAACTTAACGGTGTCTAAGTGCACAGCAGGTTTTTACGAAGTGTTTTTTTTAAATTAGTTGGTGAAAGATGTTTGATACTCGGCGGAAGTGAATTATATAAATTACATACATTGTATGAAAATGATTTTTTAAACAGCTCTAAATTATGTTTAGGAACAGTAATTAAATCCTTCCGCCGTATGTTGACATGATGTACATCAGTACGAAAGCAAATCTTATTATACAGATATGGAGGTGATTTATTCATTATAATTTTGTGATATAATTTAGCTGAGTGAAGAAGTCGACCTTGTTCCATATTAAGCCAAGGAATAGCTGTTAATTTATGTGAGATACGATAGTACCGTTTACGACCATAAATTAAACGCACGCACGAGTTTTGGATAACCTGTACTCTCCTAACAAGTTGTTTAGATAGACAACTGCCATACACAGCACTACAAAAGGAAAAATGAGACAACACAAGAGATTTGCACAATAAAATTTTTGAAGATTGGGATAGTAAATACCTAATTATAGGCGATAATTTGGCAGCACATTCCACACCAGAAGTGTTGGAGGCTTATGAACAAACTAATGTTGCTTTTGTCTGTTTGGTCCCTCATTCGACTTATTTGACACAAGCCCTTGACGTCTGCTTTTTTCGACCTATGAAAATGGCGTGGCGTAAACGTCTCAGTGTATGGAAAATGAAGCATCCCAAGGTGGGAAGTTTACGAAAAGAAGATTTCCCAAAATTACTCCAACAGACATTATGTGAAATGGATGCCAAAACAACCTCTGGCGGAAACGAAAACATGGGAGCATTCAGAGAAATTTAATGAGTGGGTTCACCGCTACCGGAGTATATCCGTTTGAGTTTGATCCAGAGAAAGTCTTGGCCAAACTTCCCGGTTATGTTCAAGATGAAAGACGCGAAGCGGAATTGATTAATAACACACCTATAGATTTTCTAAAAGAGCAAAGGTTCAATGATCCCGGTATCTCCAGTAGACAGAAAAAGAAAATGATTAACGCCGAACCTGGGAAAATTGCAGCTCATCTTACGTGTGATGGTAATGAAGACGTTATGGAAGAAGACGAAAATTTAGAAGATGGACACGATGAAATGACGCAAGACGATGTGGTGGAAGAAGATATTGCGAATAAGGATAATATTTGTGATAGAGCTAAAGGCAGATTCTTTTGTTTTGGTAAAAATGAAAACCATTAATATGAATATTTACAAACATTTTGTTGGTAAAATTGTGGAAGTTGTAGATGACCAAGTTATTACTGTTAGGTTTTTGAGGTTTAAAAAAGGCATAAAACAAAACTTTTTTGTTTTTCCCGATGCTGTCGACGAAAGTTACGTCCGTAAATCGGAAGTGATTGAAATTCAAAATCAGCAGTTCGAAAAATACATGGACGTTTAAATTTATTTTTTCTTAATTCGTTTTCTAATTATAAGGTTAAGAAATATTTCTGTTTTGTATTTTAAAATGTAAATTTGTCAATGAAGTGAAGGTTTATTTTGTTTTATACCATTTCCAATGAATTGTAGAAATTGTTGAGTCTTTTTTTTATATTCATAAGAAGAAACATAATTTTTTTTAAATTTAGAACCGGGTTTCATTGACTGTAGATGACAAAATAATGATTTGATCAAAGTAACCCCAAATTGGGTATAACTTTGATCAGAGCTTTTTTATTTATTTTTTTATCAAAGTTGACAAACCATTTTTTTTTCACTATAAAAGCTATTAGAAAATTGAATGGTTTACGAAAAAATATGTTTTTTCTTTAAATTTCTATTTAGAAAAGTAGGAAAAAAAGTTATCAAAGAAGCCCCGTTTGACGGTATCGGTAAGACTTGCTTTCGATACTTTTATCAAACAATATATATTAGCAAACAAATCTGAAAACAATTTAACCAATCTAACCATCAACAACTTAAAAAAATTACAAAAAACAATTCTAATGTGATTAGTGTCGCCCCATATGTTCAAACTGTCGTCCATCATTTTCAATACAACATTTCAGTCTCTGGCGGGTGGATAAGATGGAAGTTTCAATTTCTGCCGCTGCAATGCTTTGTTTTGCATTTAGAATCCTTGCGATCATGTCAGCCCTTGTTGTGGGTCTGTTGGAAAAAACAATTTCTTTTAATTGCCCCCATAAATAAAAATCTAAACACGTCAGGTCCGGGGATCTGGCTGGGCAGTAAAATAAACTTCCACGTCCTATCCATCTGTCAGGATATGTTTAATTTAAAAAATTCCGAACATCCTTAGAGTTATCTGCCGGGCACCCATCATGTTCGAAAAACACATCACGAAGAATTGCCAGTCGTACGTCTTCTAAAAGAAGTGGAAATTCGTTTGTTAAAAAATCTAAATATCTTTCCCCATTAATATTTCCATTAAAAAAATATGGTCCAATTATTTGTCTACCTATAATGCCGTACCACACGTTTGCAGACCAATGACCCCGATCTTGGACTTCTCGGATCCAGTGCGGATATGTTTCTGACCAATAGTGCATGTTATGGCGATTTACACTACCATCACTCCCAAATGTTGCTTCATCTGACCACATAATATGTGACGTATTTCAGGATTTTCTCCTATCATATTTAATAGCCAGTTACAATAATCCAGTATGTTATTGAAATATCTAGCATTTAAACCTTAGTGTAGGACTATGTGATATGGGTGCAACCTAAAATAAAAATATTTCAACAAGCTAAAAAGTCTTCAAGTGCTTTAACTCACGTGGTACATTTACGAAAGTTTTCGCCTGGCCTCTGATTACATTATATTTTTATTATTTGGTACCAATAATAAAATTTTGGCAATAATAGTTATTTATGGTACAAATAAACGTGACCTTTTATTTTACGAGAGTAAAATGTATTTTTTAAGTAATTACTAAGCTGAACTTATTTGATGTTTTATTACTACAGCTCGACAAAAAATGACAGACCACAATAAACACTCAATAAACCAAACATTTAATCACAAATTAATTATGGTAAATGACATTTAGATTTTAAAGATTGCGCACGCGAAACATATTAATAAATAAATTTGTAGGTAGAAATTTATAAAAAAAAAGTAGTAGTAAAAGTGCTCTCTTAACATATTTCAAACGGTGGTTTGACAAAAATGTTACAGTTTACACGTTTCTTAAGATATCTCGGGATAGAAACAAGGTATCGACATGCGGTTTCCGCCGTTTTGTTGATAATTTGGTCTACTTTCATAATTCATTGTTAAAACTACATGCTTCTATTTAATATTTTCCAAAGAGAACTAGATTTCTAAAAAAAAAATAAATACCGCCCTCTAATCTGCACGTTACTTATTCAGTTGTGTTGGGTATATAACACTTACATTGGTGGAAAAGAGCTCTTTTCAACAAGTGTAAGTTTGCGAAGATCGATTAAATATATCCGGACTTACAACCGTTTTTTCATAACTAGGTGCCGCCCACTCTTATTTGAAAAGATTGACTAAAACTTGTTTAATTAAAAGTACGTAGAATTTTCCGTAGGACATGATTATCGTATTTATAATGCCCATCAATTAGGCAAATTGTATAAAATTTGGCTTTTCAAAATTTTGGTATTCAAGTACGCCCTATAGCGGTGGACCTACGGTTCTATAAATAAATTCTAGGTGTTTCTCAAGGCCACTTTTGTTATAAATTTTTTTTTCCGAAAGCTGTACTATAATCCGATCTGAAGATATGGCCGACGGTCTTACTTATTTGCTCACCTGGTACAATAGAGGGACAAGTCGACATATATTCAAATTTAGTTATTAATGAATTATGAAACTATTTTGTAACCTTTACATATTGCATGACATAATTCTAGCTAAAGTAAAACTATCAATAAGATATAAGTAAACTTATTCCATCAGAAAACTGCATTTTCCTTTTTCTAACTAACTTCAGTGTTTGATGTTGGTTCTTACAGTGAACTAAAAAAAAAGTACTTTTACCTTTAAATCAAAACAGAATTAGTTACTATTGTTACAGCTCTTATTAAATGCTAATTTAACAAACCATACATGATCTACGTTATGCCAAATAAACAACTAAAATGACATTTAATGGCTTGACATATTTAAGTGTAATTCATTTAGAATTCAATAACTGCACAGAATCAACAAAATCAACATATCATTTTCAATTGCCTACACTGTTACGTTATAACGTTGACTGAAAACTTATAGAGACTCGCGAAAGGGCAAGGCGTTTTGTGCATAAAATTTGCTCTGGCGGATAGGAGCGCTGAGGTCGCAAGTCGCTGCATTTGCTCCAGGAATTCTCAGTCACTTCTAGAACGTTACATGTGAAGTTTCGCTTATAACGTTGTATGCGTATACGCATTGGTACATCGCCCGCTAATTCGTTTAGGGAGGAGCAAGTAAAAATGAGTGCAGCAATAATGCGCCTTAAAACAAATCATTGTTGCTATTTATATTGCAAAGAAAATGCGAAAAAGGACAAGCATTTAAGTTTTTCAATCCGACAAAAATGAAGACATTTTAAGTGAGCGGAAGCAAAATTGTGGAAATATAAATGTGTACCTAACGGATAATTCAGAGTTAGGTAATGAAGTCCTGTGTGAAAAGCATTTTATTTCCGATAATATAATCATTCAACAAAAGCGGAACATTTTACGAAAGAATGCTGTGCCTATAAAATTTTATCAAGGTAAGTTTATTACTAGTTTGCTTATTCATTTATTTATTTTCAAAGTTAAATGTTATCTATTGAGGTTTGAACTTAAAATTGAAATAAAACTACATGGTAATTTTGTATAAATGCCCGTGATTTACGAGTATATATGCCATTTATACTTAAATATACCTAAGTTTGAACATTCAGTAGACTCTACGGTTGGGCCGAAAGAAGCGCAATTAGGAAATATATTTTTTGGCAATTTATTGGGGGCGAATATTAGCGACAATTCGCCGCGCTATTGCTGATGTAGACTCAAGATAAAGGCAAACAGATGCATTTCACAGTAATAGTTATATCCCCATTCTCCGGTCCGCCATGAGACACTTCTCCCTGGCGGTACTATATTAGGTTTTTTTGTCATATATGCTATATTTTACCTTTTCTCTGTAAAAATAATTGTAAATTTATGAGTAACAACATAAATTTCTTTACTATTTTCTAAATTTTAGCAGACAGTCAAGCCAACAATAAAGACATTCGCAAAAGACTTTTTTCTGACATGGATGGTAAGCTTATTAATTATCATAATAAACCGTAAATGTATAAATGCATTTTTTAGAAAACAATCCCGACATTACAAATGATTCACTATGTTCCAAAGAGAAAAGATCTCGTCAGATGGACACAATGTCTGGTTATTTTAATATTAAAGTTAATATTATTTTTTTAATATTCAGAGGTAACGTAACAAAGGGGAAGTCTCCAATTTTCTGTTAGGCCACGTATATAAAACATTAACGCTGTATTAGCAGGCATACCTTTTCGTCCAAGATGGTCAAGATCTTCAAATCCTTCTGCAACATCTTCTTTTGTATTAAAATGTACCTCTTTCTTGAGAGAAATTTCATCTATTAAAAAAATTAAAAAAATAATATTAACTTTAATATTAAAATAACAGAAAAATTTAAACAAACCAGATATTGTGTCCATCTGACGAGATCTTTCTTTTGGAACATAGTGAATCATTTGTAATGTCGGATTGTTTTCTAAAAATGCATTTATACATTTACGGTTTATTATGATAATTAATAAGCTTACCATCTGTCAGAAAAAATCTTTGCGAATGTCTTTATTGTTGGCTTGACTGTCTGCTAAACTTTAGAAAATAGTAAAGAAATTTATGCTGTTACTCATAAATTTACAATTATTTTTAAGAGAAAAGGTAAAATATAGCTATATGACAAAAACTTATAGTACCGCCAGAGAGGTGTCTCATGGCGGACCGGAAATGGGATATAATTATTACTGTGAAATGCATCTGTTTGCTTTATCTTGAGGTCTACATCAGCAATAGCGCGGCGATTTGTCGCTAATATTCGATAAATTGTCAAAAATATTTTTCCTAATTGCGTTCTTTCCATAGGTCTATTGAATGTTCAAACTTATATATTAAGTATAAATGGATATAATAGTACGCATTGCCTTTTTTTTTTTACGTCACAAGACTGCCTACGGGACCGATTTTATTTTTTTAACGCTTACGTGTGAGACCGATTTTCAACCCTTATTTTATATACCTGTGAGACCGGATTTTCCAATTTTTTCTGCTTACGTGTAGGACGTATTTTTCACCTATTTTGCATCCACGTGTGAGACCGGATTTTCCATTATTTTACGCTTACGTGTAGGACGTGTTTTCTATTATTTTGCACATCCACGTGTGAGACGTATTGTCAACCCTTTCTTCTCGAGGTTGACCCTAATTAAAGCTTTTTGATTTTAATGGCATACGTGAAGGACCGTATTATTATTTTTTTTAGATTTCTTTTGGGGAGCCTTACGGTTGTATTAAGGACCTTGACAGCTAGGACTTTTTGTGATTGCTAACGTGAGGACTGATTTAGGAGGTCTGGTCCTGGCTTAGAACAAGAGTAGAGCTAGATGGAACTTAGGCTGGTCTAAGGATAAGTCTTGAGTTTGGTTTGGTGGAGCTAGGTTGAGCCTGGTGGTATAAAGTTGTATTTAGGGTCTCTGTATCTAAGGTTGTTTTCAATTATTTCAGCCTTAAAGGTCCTTTTTTGTAACTAGAGGTTAGCTAATTGTGTATGTTCTTTTAAATGCTATCTTGTATTGTATAGAAATTTTCGATTGTCTTTACCCTTCCTGTAATTATATGGAACCTAATTTTATAAGACAGATATAGGAACATTGCCCTATAATGACATAATGCAATTGCTAACAATCTTTATAATACTTGTCTTGACCCTGAGATGTATTTTGAATTTGTGATGCCATCTAGTGGTGTATTTTAAATAGCGAGTTTTCTGTAAAGTGATCATGCACTAGCTCTTATCTCTCTTTGACTCTTTCTCAACGAAACAAATTAATTAATTAACAAATCGTTAATGTCATACAGCGAAATAAGAATTTTATTAAGACAATACACTAAAACTTATTTTATAATACTTTTTTCACTTGAATATTAAATTTGTTGTTTTACTTAGTCCTAAAAGAACTGAATGAAATTTTTAATCTTGAGCTACCATTAAATTGTGTATGCATTGATCCTCCGCTTGAAATACTTGTAGAAACGGTTAATATACATTTAAATTCTATCAGATTCAACAGTAACTTTTCTCCATATTTGTTGGTACAGTTGGTAGTATTTTGTATTCAAAACAATAGTATTAATATTTTTAAAAGGGCTTAAAACATGTCGATTCTTTTAGGTTAACTAAATTCATATCTGTAGTAATAACACAGCATTAAAGTGCACGATGGTATAAACAAATAAATAAAGGTTAAAGAAAATAACTCACCAGTGCTTATTGAATAGGAAATCAATGAAGGTAGTACATATATTCATTCGATTTTATAGCTAGATCTAATTACCTCAGGTCTTTAACAAACAGGCATTAGACAGGAAGTTTACATTTTATTTGAAAGAATGTATTTTTCTCATTAAGTAATTTAGAATTAAAAAAGTAAAAACATTCATATGTTATATAACTAGTTCCATCGTAAAAAAATAGTATTTAAAAATGACTGATTAATAAAAAGGAAATGAAAGTATTTTTAAAACAAAAAAATTGTTGATAGATGTTTGTAAAACCTATTACCTGGAAAAAATTTAATTACTTATACAAGAGTTAAATAAACGTGTTTTTATATGTTATATTTAATTACGTTTGCGTAAATTAATAATTTCTGATTATTTTCAATAATTTACAATACTAGATTAATCAACAATGATAGGTAACAATCTAATTCTTAAAACAACTAAAAATCCACAAAATGATTTATATTTTTATTATCCTATGTTATAGAACACTATTTTGATTTAAAATTGTAAAGTTATTACCAACATGTCTTGCATAACCTATATGGAAAATACATAAAGGTTTTATAATAATGTATGTAAACTGCTTGTAATAGAAGGAATAATTGCATGTTAAAAGCTATAAATTACTTGAAAAGATGGTTTTCAATATTATTTTGTGAGATGCCTGATAATTAACGACTCATCCTAGTTATACTTTATTAATAATTATTTATTTGAATGAAGTTTAAGAACGACTCTGACATATAAAAGGTTTTCTACAATACATTATTATTACAAAGAGTTGCATAAATTATCAATAAAATTCATAGTAGAAACATTTAGTGTTAAGATCAATTTTTTTCCATGTCTCATAAATAATATACATTGATGTTTGAATTTTAAACTCAATTGTAGAATCATGAGATTTTCCAGATAAATAGACTTAATTTCTTCAAAAATTTTGAAATATAAGAATAAACGTGTATTTAAAGATTACTATCAAAAAACTGTTTTAAAACATGAAAAAGGTCTTAGATTTAGTTGACGTGATTGTACATTTTAATTAAAATTTTTTTCAATGAATTTAAACGACTCTAGTTTAGCAACAAACGTTTTATACCATATTAATAAAACATAGCTAAAATAAAAAATTAATTATTATTATCTTTTAATGCCAATTTTGTTCTATGAATTATGCAACTGACTTCACCTTCAGGTCAATCGAAGATAAAATATCATACTTTTTACCTGAGAATTGTATTGAGAAACAGCTTGAATTAGTCTTGAAAAATTGTTTTAACTATTAGTTTAAAATGTTCCTGAAATTAGATCATAGATGTTTTTAAATTATTGAAATTAGCCTTCAAGGACCTGAAGATAGTATAAAGGCGTGCTTGGTTTAGTTAATTTAGTTCTGTTTTGAAAAAGAGCATCACAATTATCAATGGAAATTCTGTAACTTAGTTAATCAAATTTGTTTATTCAGTGTTCTCATAACAACGATTTGAAAACCATATGATGTATCAATTTTAAGATGTTGTACGAACATGACATCAGTCCAGATATAGACTTAATGTTTAAAATGAAATATAATAAATGTATTAGAGATTGCTATCAACTGGTTAACATGTAAAAGTCATATATTGTTGACGTTTTGTATTTTAATTAAAATTATTATTTTAATGAATTGTAAACATCTGTGTTAGCATA
Organism: Vesta saturnalis; assembly: GCA_036346205.1. Taxonomy (NCBI): domain Eukaryota; kingdom Metazoa; phylum Arthropoda; class Insecta; order Coleoptera; family Lampyridae; genus Vesta; species Vesta saturnalis. The sequence goes on along the minus strand of JARFJB010002370.1, from coordinate 281,317 downwards.
GTTTATACATGAGATGAATAGAAACGTACTAGAATAAGCAGATTAATTAACGTATTCTTTAAGCTTTTTGCATTGTATACATTTGAATACTACTTACTTAGGTATGAAAAAATATCATTATTCTAGAGCATGTTTGCCTGAAAATCTAGTTAACCATGAAAATTAGGCCTTGAATAAACTAACATTTATTAAATACAAATTTATAACGATTAAAACGCTAGGTTTAGTTAATTAGTCGATTGCAAGGATAATCTTAACTGTTACAGTCAAAATATAATGTTTATAGTTAGTCTAAATGTATGATTTAAATAATATTATCATTTTAGCATGTTTTAAAATGTCCTTAGAATCATATAGATTTGAAATAATTTAATGACATGTAGCATAAGAAATAGGATTAATCTTTAAGAATTCATTATTCAAGTCTGTAAATCAATTAATCGATAGGTTGATGTGTGAAATAAATTGAGTCCTAAAATTTTTAATTTTAGATATTAAAGACATTAGACATAATTCATTTTCACGTAGAATACGTTATTAGCGAACATTAAATAACGTCTGGTTAATCAAACAAAAGACAAATTTTAAGTTAAAAATTTAATAGCACTGTAAAAAAATTACTTTATTCAAGATTTACAGAGCAATAATTAACTAATAAATCATAATTGCATGTAATATCAAGAAATTGCTATTTCAAATTTCTAAAACACTGAAAGTAAAGATAAACATAGATGGTTTACCATTATCTGTCACGTCGAGCTTGTTAACGGCCATGAGCAAGATGACCGATAGGTTTTCTGCTCTGTCAGTGGGGCAGCGACTGTATCCGCATCTATGTTACCCTTTACTTCAGTTGTTTTAAGACAATTTTAAACACCTACGCAATTATTTTGCATAGCATGTTTATGGTTTTAAGACAATCCTGCCCATAAAAATCTCCTGCAATCATCTCAAGTAATTTTGGTTTCATCAGAACAAGGTGGTTTCTGATACACGCACTGGTACATACATTTATATGTTTCCTTTGTCATTACACGTTTTCACATGTTCGCAGTAATAATGCATAAATGCTGACGTGAGACTAATAATAACGTTATATCTGTCTTCTAATATTAAATTTAAAACTATCTAGTGGTTCCCTAGGACCTCAAAATAAACTGAATCACTATACGCGAATTATAAACTACAATGGTATATGAATCTAAATGATTTTGAAATGCCTGAATATGCTCGTAGCTACACTGATAAGATCTACGCTGTTTGGCAAAGCTGTATAGCTGTTCTTGAAGTAAAGGACAACCCATTTCATACTAGGCGCATGTATCGTTACTTTAAATGCAATAGCAATGACTAAGGCGCGCGCTAAACAATTATTTTCGTTAATTGTTGATGGTACAACAATAAACCCCTTGGTTTTAGATTTACAAAAGTCTGCAAATTTTATCCCTGTCAAGTTTTTGCGCCCATAGCCTACAGGCACAACTACTCTATCAACGTTTAAAACTAATAAGTCGCTAGAGAAAAAACTAGCGTTACTCTGCATTACCTTTTCAAGTAGCGACATTATCACTTTCACCGACAACTGGTCCACTCTTCTGAACGAAATTCCAATTGGTTTATCAGGGAAATTTGGGTTCCTTAGCGTGATTCCAACACGATCTGAAGGAGCAGCACCCTTTACAATATATGAGTACAATTCATCAAATGCATTCTGTAAAAAATGTGTATTAGATAAATTTTTAGTAAAAATGGTATATTTTACCTGTAGCCACGTTAGAGGATTATCCTTGCACGTCTCGTCATTGAAACTAAACCGTAGCGTTTTACACGTGGTATTAAATTTTTTAATAAATTTAGTGTTTGATTCACCAATTATATTTATATGGTTGAACCCTGAGGAGGGTCCGGCCTGCTGCTGAGAACCTGAACCCGATTGGTCTTGTACCTGTAATGTACTCATTCAGTAAGTAATACAATAAAAAATTAAAAAAGACATACCGTTATCAGATCCTCCGCATCTGTAGTTTCCATCATCTCATCAAACACATCATCCAGATTTACTTGAGCAGGACTATAAGAATAATAATTAAAACTTAAAAATAAAAAACAAAATATATACTTACATGACGCCAGCCCGTTGTGCAGTCTCTACAAAATTATTATAAACATCTATCGAGTCGATAGTGTCATTTTCGCACAACATCTTAAAAGTGATAATATTGTAAGCGTTTTTCAAACCCTCGTCGGTTAACGCACCAACACTGAATAAACCCAAAATTTGGTTAACAGTTAAAGATTCCATGATGATGTGATGCTCTTCAAAACAGAACTAAATTAACTAAACCAAGCGTACGCCTTTATACTATTCTTCCAGGTCCTGAGGCTAATTTCAAGGCTATCTTAAAAACCTATGACTAACTAACTTCAAGGCCAACTTGTTTCTCATAGTTAACAATTTTCTCAAGACTAACTTCAAGCCCAGCTTGTTTTCTCAAGGCTAACAATTTTCTCAAGGTAAAATAAGTATGATATTTTATCTTCGATTGACCTGAAGGTGAAGTCAGGTAATAACATAATTGTGCATACGAAGCAAAAATTGGCATTAAAAGAAATGTAATAATTTTAATTTTTATTTTAGCTATGCGTTTGTTATTATTCATTATGGTATAAAACGTTTATTGCTAAACTAGACCAGTCGTTTAAATTCATTGGAAAAAATAATTTTAATTAAAAATGTACAAATACACGTCAACTTAAAAATCTAAGACCTTTTTATTTTCATCGTTTTTATTACAGAACAGTTTTTTGATAGTAATCTTTAAATACACTTTTTATTCTTATATTTCAGATTTTTATGAACATAATTAAAAGTCTATTTTATCTGGACTGATCCTCATGATTCTACAATTGAGTTTTTAAAATTGAAATACATCAATGGTATAATATGTTGTTATTGAGACATGGAAAAAATTGATCTAACACTAAAGTTCCATATGAATTTTATTGATAATTTATGCAACTTTTGTAATAATAGTTGTATTGTAAAGAAAAACAGTTTTATATGTCAGAGAGTCGTTCTTAAACTTCATTCAAATAAATAATTATTAATAACACGTATATCTAGGATGAGGTCGTAATTATCAGGCATTATCATATAAATAATATTGAAGCCATCTTTTCAAGTAATTTATATGCTGTTTAACTGCAGAATTATCACACTGTCTCACCCACAACGCAGTTTAATAAATTATTATTAAAACCGTTTTGTATTTTCATTATAGGTTATAAGTAAGACATGTTGGTATAACTTACAATTAAAATCAAAATAAGTGTTCTATAACATAGGATAAATAAAAATAAAATCATTTTAGTGGTTTTAGTTGATTTTAAGAAAGCATGTTACTCATTGTTGATAATCAGTTTGTAAATTATTGAAAATAACAGGATTATGTAATTACGCAAACGGTAATTAATATAACATATAAAAACACGTTTATTTAACTCTATGTATAAGTAATTATAAATTTTTTTCCAGGCCTAATGAGGTTTTTATAAAACATCTATCAAAACAATTTTGTTTGTTTTAAAAATACTATTCATTTCGCTTTGTTATTAATCAAGCTGCATTTTAAAATTACTATATGTTATATTAACGATGGAACTAGTTATATACATATAGAAAGTGTTTTTACTTTAGTAATTCAAATTACTTCTAATGAGAAAATACATTCTTTCAAATAAATATGTAAAACTTCCTGTCTATGCCTGTTTGTGTAAAGACCCTGAGGTAATTAGATCTAGCTATAAAAACGAATGAAATATGTACTACCTTCACTTGATTTCCTACTTCTTCAATAAGCACTGGTGAGTTATTTTTGCTTTAACCTTTACTTTATTTATTTTATACCATCGTGCACTTTAATGCTGTGTTATTACTACAGATATGAATTTAGTTAACCTAAAAGAATCGACATGTTTTAAGCCCTTTTAAAAAATATTAAGTACTATTGGAGTTGGTGCTGAATACAAAATACTACCAACTCGTACCAACAAATATGGAGAAAAGGTTACTGTTGAACTGATAGAATTTAAATGTATGCTACTTAACCGTTTCTACAAGTATTTCAAGGCGGAGGATCAATGCATATACCAATTTAATGAGTAGCTCAAGATTAAAAAGGCGTTTCATTCAGTTCTTTTTAGGACTAGCAGGTAAAACAACAAATTTAATATTCAAGTAGAAAAAAAGTATTATAAAATAAGTTGTTATGTGTTATTGTCTTAATAAAATTCTTATTTCGCTGTACACGACATTAACGATTTGTTAATTAATTAATTTGTTTCGTGTGGGTGAAAGAGTCAAAGAGAGAGTAAGAGCTAGGCGTGCATGATCAACTTTACAGAAAATACTGCTAGTTTAAAATACACCACTAGATGGCATCACAAATTCAAAATTAAGGTACATCTCAGGCATCAAGACAAGTATTATAAGATTAAGTTAGGGCAATTGCATTAGGGGTGTCATTATAGGGGCAATGTTCCTATATCTGTCTTATAAAATTAGGTTAGGGCGCACATATAATTACAGGAAGGGTAAAGGACCAAGAACAAATCGAAAATGTTCTATACACATACAAGATAGCATTTAAAAGAACATACACAATTAGCTAACCTCTAGGGTTACAACCAAAAGGACCTTAATTAAGGCTGAAGATAATTGCCAGAAAACAACCCTACCTCTAGATACAGCCCCAGACCCCTAAATACAACCTTTAGCTCCACCACCAAGGCCTGACTCCAACCCTAGCTCCACCACCAAGACCAAACTCCAAGACTTATCCTTAGACCAGCCCTAAGTTCCATCCCTAGCTCTACATACAGCTCCTGCCCTAAGTACAGTTCTAAGCCAGGACCAGCCCCCACCTCCTAAATACAGTCCTCACGTTAGCAATCACAAAAAAGTCCTAGCTGTCAAAAGGTCCTTAATACAACCGTAAGGCTCCCCCAAAAGAAATCGTAAAAAATAGTAATACGGTCCTTCACGTATGCCATTAAAATCAAAATTAATTAGGGTCAACTCGAGAAGAAAGGGTTGAAATACGGTCTCACACTGATGTGCAAAAATAGGATAGAAAAACACGTCCTACACGTAAGCGAGTAAAAATAAGGGTGGAAAATCCGGTCTCACACGTGGATGTGCAAAAAATAGGGGTGAAAAAATACGTCCTACACGTAAGCGAGTAAAAATAAGGGTGGAAAATCCGGTCTCACACGAGGTATATAAAAAAATAAGGGTTGAAAATGCGGTCTCACACGTAAGCGTGTAAAAATAAGGGTGGAAAATCCGGTCCCCCACGTAGGCAGTCTTGTGACGTAAAAAAAAAAAAGGAGTGGGGCAAGTGTCCCCGTACTACTCATATATACTCGTAAATCTCGGGCATTTATACAAAATTACCATGTAGTTTTATTTCAATTTTAAGTTCAAACCTCAATAGATAACATTTAACTCTGAAAATAAATAAATGAATAAGCAAACTAGTAATAAACTTTTACCTTGATAAAATTTTACAGGCACGGCATTCTTTCGTAAAATTTTCCGCTTTTGTTGAATGATTATATTATCGGAAATAAAATGCTTTTCACACAGGACTTCATTACCTAACTCTGAATTATCCGTTAGGTACACATTTATATTTCCACAATTTTGCTTCCACTCACTTAAAATGTCTTCATTTTTTGTCGGAAATTTGAAAAAATTTAAATGCTTGTCCTTTTTCGCATTTTCTTTGCAATATAAATAGCAACAATGATTTGTTTTAAGGCGCGTTATTGCTGCACTCATTTTTACTTGCTCCTCTCTAAACGAATTAGCGGGCGATTTACCAATTCCTGGAGCTAGCTCTACAACTCGAAGTTTATTAAAAATAACAGATAAACATATACGTCCCAATTGTTTCCAGAAAATTTTTTTAGAAGTTCAAAAGTTTTTGAAAATGGAAGATTACGAACAAACATATATTTTATTCAAGGATTTCAACTTTCTATAAAAGCAATTTTAATGTTGTGGGTCGATTTAAAAACCAATTACGACATTAAATACTTATTAACTTCATTCTTGAATCAAGATCCGCTTGAAAACTTTTTTTCTGTAATGCGGACAAGAGGCGGTTATAAACCAATGCCCACTGTGCGTCAATTTCGAATTGCCCTTCAACATTACGCTAATATTCGGCTGCAAATTGCTGTGGATAATGGCAATTGTGACACAGACTTTGGCCGATTTTTAGACGTTTTAAGCAATGAGGAAAATGCACATGACATTTACACCGCACAAAAAACTGCTTTGAATGTTGATAAAAAATATGAACGACACAATAGCACAAGAAAATGAAGAATTTCAAGAAGATGATATACTTGAAGAAGTAATAGAAGAAGAAATAAAACCTGTAACTTTAGAAAGCACGACACAGGCTTATGTGGCAGCTTTTGTGGCCCATAAAATTTAAAAAAATTTTTATTGCGAAATTTGCAAAAAATATTTATTGACAGAATGTGATTTAGTAGATTCTAATTATATATTTATAATAAATAAGGACTTTTCAAAATCAGGATCAGCAAAGTTTTTAAAGAAACCTTGTGTTTCATATTATAAATCTTTTGCCTTATTATTAGAAATTTTTTTTATTAATTTTGAAAAGTATAAATTCAAAAAACAATTATCAAAAAATATAACGGAAAGATTAAAACCGTATTTGAGTAAAATTAATGTTTGCAATTGCCATAAACAAATATTCTTTAACATTTTTATGAAAATGATGATGTACCGAAGTTTCAAGTGGGAAACGGAAAAATTAGAAAATGTAAAAGTGATAAACAACAAAAACAAAATAGAAAATTAAAAATTCTCGAAAATTAATAATTATATTTAAAATTCATATGTTGAAAACATCGTTGTTTTATTAACATGTCTTTTTTTAATATCATTATCTATTATACTTGAATAATGAAAATAATAATACATTCAATATAGTGAATATAGATTTAGACATGCAAGAGAAGAACGAGGAGGAAAATAGTGAGCTCTCTGAAAATGAGCATTTTGTATTAAGGGAAGTGTCTGCGAAAGATCACAATTTAAGTATACAAAATACCAAGTGTATTGTGTTGGAGAATAAAGAAAACATTGATGCCATCTCCAAAAAAAAGCACGCTTGAAATTTGCTCTAATGTTTATGTTGCGGGATATTTAGCTTATAAACTTTTAAAACAGTATAAATGTCAATTTTGTGAAATACTTATGTTGAAATCACACGCAGACATTATTAACGAAAGCGAAATATTTTTACTTCATAAGGATTATGGTTGTGAAAAATCCATAAAATTCCTGAAAAGGCCCACGCAAAGATTTACGGATCTTGTTAAAGATATTTATATATTATTTAATGTCGTTTTTGATAAGCAAAAACACTTATCTGGTCTAAAAGAACATCTAAAAGCTTATTACCAAGAAGGCTTGAGCCAGAAGCAACGATTGGACATAATGGAATAAAAATGATTATTCATCATAATATTCGTTTGGAAACTGCTAATTATAAATCTTCACAACACACGAGAAGGAAAGTTGCAATTTAGCAGAGCCGATAAGCTAATAAGCAGTGTATAAGAACATTATTAGATTTCTGGGGGGAGGGAGGGGCGATATTTTAATATTTTTTATGCAGTTTTCCTTTAGAACATGAGTTCTAAATACATAAAGTCAAAATTTACATCGATTGGGACTTGTATCTCGATAGCTCAGTTCAAGGGCGTAGCCAGGATTTATAACCGGGGGGCAAACCATGGTCCATGGTCGTTCAAAATGTAAAATTTTAGGATAAAAAGAAAAGGCAAATGAAAACAAAACTTTGAGATTTTAATTATACTTAAATTAAACTAATAACATTTTTCTTGGGTTTAAACTAAATTTATCCAAAACTTTCTTCACTATGCAGTCCTGATTTTCCTTTAAAAATTTTCGATTCACACTCATCAAACACAACCCAGTGAGTCTGTCATCACCCATTGTACTCCTGAGCCAGATTTTTACCCTTCGCAGAGTACTGAACGGTCTTTCCACGGTAGCAGTAGTGGATGGGAAAGCACTTAATATTAGCGGTGCGTGCCTTGTTGCAGGGAAAAAAACATTAGCTTCCTCCAAAAGTGCAGCCACTTCAATGTCCTTTAATTTGTCTTCTGCTAAATTCTTTTTCTTCCACGTATTGTACCACAAATCTAATTCTTCAGAGACTTCACCCAACTTATAAAATTCCATGAAAGATTCTGCATTATTTTTGAAATCTTTCGAAGCCATTTTGAGCATGCTTCAAGGATGAAGATAAGTTACAGCAAAAGCAGGTGTATTTTCGTTGGAGAATCTAGCATCCAAAGACGAAGTTAAAGAATCAAGATAGGGGATGATTATTGACCGCTTCCAGTATTCAACTGCAGACTCAGATCGTGGATTACTTCTGTGTACTTGCTTTTGAGTGACTCGTGATACTGACAACTCAACCCCTACTTTCTCTGCGATATCAAGTGATTTTTTAAATAATTCACAAGAAACATTTTCGACATCTTGTCGATCTTCTTTGATGACATCTAGAATATCATCTATATGTTTCTTTACCATAACCAAATCCATACTTTTACCTTGTAAAACGTTTACAACGGGTTCCAAAATTGCAGAGTATCTTGCAATTATGTTTAAGCCTAAGATGAATATTGGTTTAGTAACTGCACAGTGCAATTGGTAGGCAGATTTTCTTGTTGCATAGTTTCCTTCGACAGATAGATGTTCTAGTGCTTTAACAATGTCAGCGAAGCATTCTGAAAATTTTTTTATGCTCTTATATTTTTCCGACCATCTGGTCTCACAGAGCCGTGAAAGATTTGGAACCGATTTCCTACGGGCTGGCGATTCACGAAAGAAGGTTATTGTGTCTTTAACCGTTGCAATTGTGTTTCTTATTTCTGGTAGCTTGCTAGTATCATTGACCACAAGATTTAGTCTGTGGCTGGAGCAATGGAAAAATAAAAATTTAGCGTACTTTTTTTTAAGAATGGCCTGTACACACAATTATCGGCGGAAAAATTATTATCTTCTAAAAAACTTTGAATTGCGCTAGCGATTGTAGGAGCATCTTGACATTTTAACTCAATGTAGCCTACAAATTCCTCCCTGATTATTTTTTGGCTTTCATCATAGAACCTTAATCCAATAGAAAGCTGCTCTTTTCCAGCGATATCTGCTGTTTCATCAGCCATTACAGCATAAGCTTTTGCCCGTTTACAGTCTACGATTATTTTTTCTTTGATAACTTCACCGCATAATTGTATGATCTCATTTTGAATTGTTGGTGAGGTACAGACTGCGTTTTTTTGACATTTATCCAAGTGGCTCTTTAGCTTCTCATCACCAGAGTCAATCCTCAAATTTAAAAGGTCAAAGAAAACTCCCTCATTTTCTTGTTTTCCTCTAAGTGGCAAATCATGAATTCCACAAAATATTATGCATGAAATAATTGCTGACAATATTTGTTTATTTTCTTCAATCGTCTTATGGTGCCCTATTTGCAACTGGACATCAACAGGAGCATTTTCAAGAAATGTTTTTGCAGCAGCTGTTGAAGATTTGTGGTAATGGCTGCCAACGTGCTTTCTACAATCTTCATGTATATCCTTAAACTTCATGTAAGGCCTTACCATAAATGACCCCAAAACTCCTTTAACTGTAGCAATTTTTGGCGAAAATAAAACACAATACAAACATAGAGCACCTTTCAAACGACTTGAGTACACCAGCCATGGTGCATATTGATCTAACCAGCGTTGGTTAAATTTTCTTTTCAAGTGAATGGCATCAGAAGCAAAATCGTAATTGGATGATGGAACCCAAGGGTTTGTCAACAATTCCTTCTTTTTTTCAGAAGGCAAGTTATTGGCACAACTAAAATAACGACCAATGTCATTTTCATGGTAGCCATCGCGTTCTTCAGTTTGTTTAGAGGTCCCAGTTTCAGAGACAGCTTCATGTAGATTTGAAGAACTACTTGAGCCTCCTTCAAAAATAGATTCCGATTTTGATGTTCCGACCATTTTATTTTCATCTTCATCACAATCATTGCTTCCACTTCCACTACTGTCCTCATGAACTTTTTTCCGTTTTAGAGAATTTTGACCTAAAAATAATAACCTAATATTCTTGTTCTTAGTCCCTAGTATAAAAATTAGTATAAAACAAAACTACCATGTAATGATAGCTTATAATGTGGATATCCGATGTTAATATTTTTTCTCTAGATTAAAAACACAAAATGAAATTAATAGCACGTATAAAGTGCTGTTTGATCTTTAATATGTGAAAATTTCAAGTTTTTATATTTAGTCCCATCTGAGATATCAGCTGTCAAAACCATCGGTGCATTATTGTAATTTTGTTATAATTAGAAGGCAAAAAGTCGGCATCATAATAATGAAAAATATATAAAGTTATATTAATAATGCACAGAATCTTTTGCCAAAGCTAATAAAATTGTTTCACAAAGATACAAGCAAAGAGTAAAGAGCAATTGGCAATTTTGTAAAGGGCTGCAATTGAATTTTTTCCAAACGTTGCGATACAAATAATTTTGAACAAAATTAACATCGGATATCACATATCTACATTATAAGCTATCATTACATGGTAGTTTTGTTTTATTTGGTGCTGGTCGAGCAACCAATTTTCAAATTTTTGGACCATTTCTAATGGAATGACTCTAAAGTTTTAATTAAAAATTTAATTTTCTACTGAAATTATTTAACTTACCTTTTTGTAACCAATTTCTTATATCCATATTGTCTTTTCTGTGATTTCTATCTCTTTATTCTGTGGTAAAACTATTGTTACGGATTTTCCCTCTTGTTTCTCAGGCAATAATTTAACACTGATAACTATTCACACCAACTTTATTTAAAACCAATAAAGTTAACAAAACAACACAAATATTCAATTTCTCAACACTTTTTAACTATTACACTTTTAAATCTCGCGCCTCGCTTTCTATTCGCCGTATGCAACTTCGTATCCTGCACTATGTACTGTACTGTACTGTCTGTCTTCGCGCCGGATAGGCAATTTTATATACCCTTTTTGAGCCTAGAAATTGCCAGAACATTCGCATCGCCGGTTCCCGTATATTCCTCACTTGTATCTCGAGTTTTCTCGAAGAAAACCAGTGGCGTTTCGTTACACTATTAAATAGGACACTGTCGCTAGACAAGAGCACAAGACAAAAAAAAGTGACAATTTTTTTACCATTTTTCTCAAAAATATCCGACTGTTAAGTGGTTGAATCGAACACTAAAAATTGACGTATCCTGAGAGTAAATAGAACACTCGTTTTTATCCAATTCTGGTGTGGGACAATTCTGGTGTGCACCAATTCATTAAATGCATAGATGGAAAACGATATGAATATATATTTAGCACTGTCAGTTTTTCAAACAGCTTTGTTTTTTGCTGATGAAATATATTTTAGTGACAAAGGAAACGCGAATAATTTTATTTATTAGAGCTTATTAATTAATTTTAAAATGTTCATAAAAGCAACCAAACGACCACAACAACAAACAAAATATATAAAACAGATAACAAAAAAAATATGCAGAACAGAAAAATATGTATATTTTAGATTTAATTTTTTGTTTATTAAAATTTAAAAATTATTTAATTTATTTTTGCTCTTCCAGGGGGGCAGTTGCCCCTCCCTGCCCTTCGCTGGCTACGCCCATGGCTCGGTTGGTTAGAGAGCCACCCTAGTAAAGTGAATGTCGTAGGTTTATATTCTACTCGAGTTAAACTTTTTATTTATGTATGTAATAAAATTAATAATGACTTTTAATCTGATCTTTATTCTGAAATACCCCGTAAATTAAAGTAAATTTTTTTATGAAGTTTTATTAAAGCATTATTTTCAAATTTTAAATACTTTGATTATATGCAATTACAAGGTTTAATTGATGTGAAAACCAATAAACAAGTATATAATTGATATAAGGAAACATAAATATTTATATACTTAAAATCGTTGATAAAATTAATGTGACCTTTATTATGAATTACCCTGTATACGTAAATTAAAGTAAATTGTTTAATGAAATGTTTATGAAAGCACTTTTTTTTTGTTTTAAATACTGTAATTTCTATATGAAATTACAACGTTCTATTGACGTGAAAACCAACAAAGAAGTATATAATTAATAAGAGGGAATGCCCTGTATACGAAAATTAAAGCAAATTTTTGAATGACGTGAAACTTGTTTATCAAAGCATTTTTTTTTTAAACACTTTAATTTCTATTTTTCCATATGCGATTACAAAGTTTTATTGAGGTGAAAACCAATAAACAAATATATAATTAATAACAGGGAACATATAAATATTTATATACTTAAAATCGTTCATAAAATTAATGTGATCTTTATTCTGAATTACCCTGTATACGTAAATTAAAGTAAATTTTGTTATGAAATGCTTTTTTTTATTTTAAATACTTAAGTTCAATTTTTGTATATGCAATTACAAAGTTTTATTGACGTTAAAACCAATAAACAAGTATATAATTAACAGGGAACATGTAAATTATTTATATACTTAAAATCGTTCATAAAATTAATCCTCGAATCATTTCTAATATAAAAGAGGTAACGTCATCGGTTGCTTGCCATGTTTGTATAAATGTTATTCATTCAGCGATAAAATTTCATATCACATGCTAACTCTGTTTACGGACGATGGTGTCACCACTACACAATAGTTTAGTTTGTTGATAGTGGGGTGCAAAGGAACGCGAGAAGTGAGATAGCCATATAGCACAAAACTTTATACTACATTGCATCTCTTTATGATTTTTTACTCAATGGTTATAACAATATACTTAAACTTGTAAATTTTTAGTCGCTATCCATACCCGAACTTTCAAAATTGTTCATCTCATCAACTGTAATGTACAACACTTCTTCACATCTGTACCACTGCCTTACAGTATTTTCTGTGCTGCACACAATTAGACCAAACCAGTTTGCATTACATTGCTGTAATGCTTCATTCCACATTGACATAACATTATCGTCTTTATAGCCACCTCTTTCAATATGTTTATCGTAGTACTCCCTTGTATGTGCCCATATGTGTTCAATTGCATTAAATTCACAATGATACGGTGGATATCGTAACGCTTCATGTCCATGGCTTCTAATTACTTCATCTACCTCATACCTTTTCTCTATTTGCCGAGATTTAATAAGTGAATAAGGTTCAGTTTGAATAGTGTGGCTTAATAACGAATATTGTTTTGTTTTAACCACGAAATATCATCTTACACTTAGAATTGATCTCTTGAATGTATTGTTTCAGAAAATGATTTCGCATTTGTGCTATATATTGTTTTTCCAATAAAACTCTACGATTAGAGTCTCTTTTGAACTTGAATCCTGTTGTGTGTATGCACGATTTAAACTTCTATTACTTAATAAATAATAAAGACTATCACGGGGTTCTGCAATTAAAGCTCCAACTGTGACATACTTTTTTGTAAATAAAAGCATTTCTGATGTTGGAATATGTATACGTTAGATTATACTCGTTTTGCGCATACATGTATTCCTAATGCACATTTTGGATGTTTCTGGCAGATTGTTCTATTTTGTTTTTTTCGAGGTCGTTTACCTGGACTGGATAAGATTGAAGTAGATCTACTGCAAGGATGAAAGTGTGTGTTCTACGAGATCTTCACTTGAGTGCCTCGGTAAAAGTCTAAACTACTGTGTTCGCTATAGTCAATTCCAGGATTAAATACCTACTCAATTCAAATCTATCTTCGCAGAATTAAATCTATAATTATTTACCCTTGAAAAGTGCTTAAAGCTTATTAGGTTGACAATTTTAATACATTATTTAACCATTAGCGTATCCGCAAATAACTGAGATTTTCTTGTAAGGTTATTTATAAAAAAGGGATTGTGCTTGCTCAAATATCTTATTGTACGAAAATTTTTGATAAGGTTACCATTTGTTGTAATTATTTGCTTTTTCTAAATTACTAGACTATGGTTTGTCTTTATGAGGCATTGTTAAGCGTAATCGAACGATTCATTGAGATTTATTTTGATTAAATCGGAATCAGGAACGGTATTTATAGACTGTTTATGAAACTTTGTTTATTTCAAGCCAACTTTAATAAATAATTCTAAAAAAGGTATAATTTTACGGAGTGCGTTCTGATTTTGCTTTCTGCTATCATACAAGCTTTTTGCCATGTAGCCTTATCGATATATTAGACCATAGTGAAAGAATCCCGACTTTGGCTAGTCAGCCTCCTACCCGCTTGTTTTAATAAGGCTGTGTGACGCCTAGTGCACATTTGCCGCACGACACTGTGGTTGTAATAGATTCGAAGTGTAATTTCTTTTTAACAAAATGTAATCACCATATATATATATATATATATATATATATATATATATATATATATATATATATATACAGGGTGGTGTTTTCTATTAAATACCAATATGTAAGGGAGCGATTTTTGAGTCCATTTTATGAAGAAAACTTCATATGAACGTGTCCTAAACGTCTTAACTTTTGAGGTACAGGGTGGTAAGCTTTTCGAAAATATTGCATTTATTACTAATATCTGTAATACCACTTTAGATATTTTAATGAAATTTGGCATACATGTACTATGTATCAAGAGGCATTTTTTAATATGCCATTTTTTTTTAATTTCCACCAGTGGCGCTCGTACGGAATTTGACCTGCACATTTTGGCAGACATTGATGATACCCCACTGATTGATCTTAAAATAAAAATGACTCTTGAAATCCGCAATCATTTTTAAGAAAATTTGATCTCTTGGTTTTTTTCAATCTTATGCAACGTTTTCGCTTTAAAAAATAAGAACCGTTTCTCTGCACGATCATAACAATATCATTAATATGACATCACCATGCAGAGAAATAGATATTATTTTTTTAGGTGAAAACCGTGCGTCGGACTAAAGAAATTCAAGAGAGATAATCTGCTCATAATTGAATAAGGATGTCACATACACTTCAGAGTTTACGTACTGAGCGTATTACGGATGTAATAAGTCATTGTGAACTACACGACGGCTAAATAGTATGTACATTTTAATTTATTGGTATTAAGAGAGTGACCAAGTAGAAAACCAAGTCTGTCTGGTAAAAAAATATTTCTCGTTTACTCCGCAACGCAATTGTGCAAAATAATTTTTCGATTTATGCCTTTCTAACTTTAGAACCCAAGCACGAAATTACCTGACCTAAAATAGAGAAAGACAGAACAGGGAATTCTATGATGAAAATGCACAAACGTTTCGGAATTATCAAAAGCGTATATCTTCATTCGTAGCATATGCAAATTTTGAACCTTTGTTAGTGCTAGATACAACTGAACCCGATACTCAACAACCGTTTACCATAAAAAAGTGTAGTTGGTCCAAATTATAGATTTACAGATTAATGCAACCGAACAACGTATAGAAGGAGGGAAACGTTTTACTGACAATACCCACTGAAAAAGGGTAGTTTTCCCTATGCGAAATCGAGCTAAGAATAAATTTCAAAAGGGTTTCCTTAAAAATATGAATAATGTGGTATTTGGTGAAGAAAAAGGGGCACGTTAAAAAAGAATAGTGCTCAGGTTATTAATGAATGGTGATAATAACGATCGTCGTCTAACACTAGCACGGTACGTGACAAAACCATAAACAAAAATTTTCATTTAATTTAATCACTAATTATTCACGGCAGAATTGTCCAAACATGTTGTTACGTATGACAAACTCTTATCTCTCGGATTTAACATTACATAATTACCAAAATGGTTATGTAACGAATTTTTATGATATATTACGCAGTCATTATGATAATAACATAACGTTATTCTATATAAATTCACTCATATTGAAAACAGCTGATGATGTATATGCACACATGCGGACTAATATTTAGATTTCCAATTATCAAAATAGAGGTATGCAGATCAGAAATAGATAAATAGCTCTCCATTTTTATTTTTTTCCGCGAAAACTATTGGTTGTATGAAAAAATTCCAAGAATGTAAAAAGTTTTAGGATTAGGTGTAGTATAAAAAAAAAGTTTTGTTAAAATCGATCATTGCAAGAAAAAGTTCTGAAAGAAATAAAATTAGTGGTTGCTGATTCCAGACCTCCAGATGCACGATCCAAAGAGTAGATACCACCACAAAATATCACTCGATCAGATAACAATGTGTACCAAAACTTAAATTTATAAGTTTAACCGTTTTCAAGAAAAAAGGAAAAAAACATATTTTCTACCATTTTGAAATTCGAAAATCTCAACAGGGAGGACCCAAATTGAAAAATTTCATATGAAGATCCCCCTAAAATGATTTGAAGGATACTCTGGCAAAATACCTGACCATCATTCTAACAATAAAGCCCAAAAAAAAAAGATTATTTATAAGCGGTATTTGACGGTTCGGTTGCTTTTCGGGGTAAGGAACGAGTTTATTTTGATAATATCAAAACTCGTAGAAAAAGTATAGTATAAAGTCAGGGTGTTAAACCAATTACGCACTTTGTTCGAATTAGGACGTCGCAATTTGCTCCCTCCCGCGTACCGGACTTTATAACACCCTTGTTGTGTAGTACACTATAAAAAAATACATTATGGTATGTCATGTAATGATTAGTTTCTTGTCAAACGAAGAACAAACATACTTTTAACTCTAGAATTTTTTATTGAATTTATCCACACATTAGAGCTTATTTGAGAAACGGTTTAATAAACATTGTAGAAGACATCAGGCGACATGCAAAATTGCCGAAATAATATCTGCTACAAGTATTTTTAGTGATATATTAAGTAGTTGCATAAATATCTAGTATATTAAAGAGTAACAAAGGAAAAACTGCACTTTTTTTGTGTGAATTTCCAAGTGTAGATTCGTGTTCAATAACGATGTGAGCAGAATAGTTTATTTTCTTTTTCAGTTTATTGATGAAACACTTTGGCAAGGAAATGCATTTCTAACGATATTCGATAAAATACTTAGAGCACGGTCGAGTCTGTTCTTTACGGTGTAATAGAATACATTTTCCATTTGGTTTCTTTTTTAGTCTGTATAACAAATTTGTACATATTTTTGAACATTGACTAATAATATCGAGTATTTTCGTGTTTACAACAGCCATTTGTAGGAGTATAGTTACATGCAGTTTCATTTGATGCATTCATGGAAAGGTCTTTGACAATTTACCTTATCATTGAACACGTGTTAAATTGTTTGGAGTGTAAATAACTACAAATAAATTTAATTAAAAAAAATCTTTATGTTCGGACCAATTTAATTACTTCGGCTTTAGTCTGAATCCTTTGAAAATGACGAGAGGTTTATCAATGAATATGTTGTTGAGCGGCGATAACCTGGAAGTTCTAATTTAACCAAAATAAAAAAAATACAATAGGAAAAGTTTTTAACATTTTAAACGTTGGTTCACCTTAATGTCATTTAAGTACACCAGATGGTCGCTTTCTGAAACTAATTACATAGTCGGTATTACAGTATTTATTTTCCGAACCGTGCATTTTCAATTAAGTAACCTTGCTTGTTAGGTTAGTGGTAAAGATATTTACAAAACACAACTGCACTTCCAATCAGTGGAAAACATTTCTGAGTTTTATAGAATACTGCTTTGTATTGTAAACGGAAATGTTAAGAGTTAGAATAGTACCTCCTAAGGTTGTTTTTGTTTGTAAAAACCATTCAGGACAGAAAATAGAAATGACAGTAAATGTGAGTAAAAGATTGTAAACAATGCAATATGAAAAGTAAATAAATGTAAATGTTGTGAAAGAACATAAGGTACGTATTGTAATTTTGAATAGAGAATATCTGAAAGCCTGTCATGTATAACAAGGTTAACTTGAGAATACTTCAACTTTAAAATTACTATGGAAGAACCTCAGGGGTAAATGTTGCGTTCAATATTTACTTACTATGCGTTAAACGTAGGGTTCAATGGAAAATGATGTTATCGATCGCTTATTGCGTAGGGGAAATATGTAACGTATTTGCAAAACATTGTACGTTTAACAGTTCATATGAACAGCACATAAACAATTTAGAACTTTAAAGAAATAATTTATAGTACCCTTTCGTGCATTAACTTGTAACAACATTAATATTTATAAATAATTTTCAACCAGATGCAAACTGTAAATACAATTAAAGCATTTATATGGAATTTGGAACAAACAATAAATAGTTATATGTGCTACAAGACCAGAAAATGGGTGTTTGTGATTCACAAACCATTTTATGGCAGGGTGATACACAAGATTTTTGTGCCGACGTAAGTAATTGTTATTAAAATCAATAAACAAGATTGTTATACCTTTTAAAATTTCATACCTGTTGTAATTAAGTTTGCAATACAAACTATAATATAAATACACCCGACGTCAATGAAAAAGCCGACCCCCCGGGGCGATCTAACGTAGAAATTTTGGACACCCTTTAAATGTTAACAATAACCAAGAACGTACTGTAATAGTCAGGTAAATTTTCCATTATGTTACGGGCACGCAGATATTCTGTTAAACAACTAGTTTGTTAATGACAGAATTCTTATGAAAATACGTAATGTCTGGTAAAACCGATTTGAAAATCTGTTATACAAAAAGAAGAATTATATTTTGAATGAATTCGAATATATGTGTATTTATAAAAGCAAACAAATGATCTTATTTTTATTGCATTATAATGGAATTAGATAACAAATTTAAATGCCATTATGGTTTACTTTAAGGAATTTAAAACAGCTCCAAGTCAGTTGTTTTTCTCCACATGCAGGAATTGATAGTCGGAGTAATATATTTTTAATATGAATTAACTTCAAGGAAATTGATGCACAAAAATAAAAAAATGAATTAATCTACGATATAATTTGACTGAATAGAAAAAATGTAAGTAATAATGCAATTCCAAATTGTTTTGATTTCATTATTTCCCTGATAACACGGTGCTTATTTTTTTCCATTTTGATTCAAAACACTACTAGCAAAAGAGGAATATTTATGAAATCGTTTTATCAAGGATGAAATTGAAATTAAAAAGCGTCCTAATTGATAAATTAAAAACACGTTATGTGTAATTGTGATTTAAATACAAAAAAATCCTTTAACCCTAAAGATCATTGATAGGCACAAGTACCGCTAAAAATCGAATTAATAGAAAAGTGGCAGTATTTCAATAAAAAATGAAACACTGTTTTTGAACTTAGCAACTTCGTTTTCTTTTTCCAACGATAAAAATAGAAATTAAATTAAAAGAATCGATTTCTTTCTACCCTTCATATTTATTATTTATTATTATTAGCATTACAACAGAATTGACGACTTAACTAAAAGTAAACACGAAACACACATAACAAAAGAATACTATCTAATCATAGTTTAATAATTAATATGAAATCCTTCATTTTCAATACAAGCCTGTATTCTTATACTTTCTACATTGATTGATTTCGATTACATCCTAGACAATAATAAAGATAATATAAGCATTTGAATTAAATTGAAAAACGTTATAATTGCTAAAATAAACACTAATTATTTGGCATAAAATTTCCCATAGGCAGGGCGGCATTATTTAATTTACACACATCTCAAATGTTTTTCTAAGAAACCGGAAACGCTAAATATGTCAATTTAGATTTTTTTAAGAAATCTCAAAATGGCCCACTTATGGAAAATTGAATCCTAAAACTTTTATAAAGAAACTAATTTTTTTCTATTGTAATTAATCCTTTTCAATTCAGTGGCTCTATATCCCGCCCTAAGGGGTTTGGACCTGATTTGTGCAACAAAACAATACAAAATCTACCTGACCAGTTTTGCATTTAAAGGGATGTACAAAATTTATGTGCATTTCTAAAACTACTTCGAGGATGGGCTTTTTCATTGACGCCGGGTCTACAAACAGCACAATAAATCATGATTCTAATATTGTAAACATAAGTCTTATGGATTCAGTAACCGAACAAGTTAAAGTAGCTGCAGAAGGCGTTATTAATAACTTGTTGCCCTTCAAATCAGCAAGTCGCTACTGGAAGGAATATGAAAGCTTTATTGGTTGGTGCAGCGACAATTCTGTGGCAACTTGTAGTGAACATACTTTGAAGAAGTTTAAAATCGTCAACTTTGTGAGCTTGTTATTCAAGGCTAAAATCTAAATTGAATATCAAGCACAATATTAACATTGAAAAGTACACAAAATTAATAGCTGTTTTAAATACAACGAAGACCGGTTATATGGCCAAGAAATCCAAAGTGCTAGAAATTGGAGCAATTCCAAAATGTCTGCACGAAGCTCGAGATGAAGAATACTTATTGACCAAAGTAAACGCAGTTCTAACTTAGGCTAACCTTAATCTGACTTAACCTAATCATAACCTAACTTATTCTACTAGATACTCTCACTTTTAGATGGCTTTAATAATCGGAATGTGTGAAACTTTCCGCTGAGACGAGTTGGCTAAAATGGCGGTGCAAAATCGTGGAGATCTTATAGTAATTAGAATTCCTGATACAAAAACTACTATACTACAGACAGCTTGCGTCACACAGGCGACCTGGGTTAGTAATCGTGAGGAAATACACGTCCTTAGGACCAACGACGATACAACTGGATCGTTTCTTTTTGTATTATGCCAACAACAATTGCAACGTTCAGGCTGTTGGTATTCAAATAATTAGGACGAATTCCTCCTAAAATTGCCACACAATTGCATAATCTTTCCATTTACACAGGACACTGTTTCCGACGCTGTAGCGCTACATTACTAGCAGGTGGTGGAGAGATAACTACTGTAAAACGGAATGGTGGTTAGAAGAGCAGCACTGTTACCGAGTATTATATAGAAGATTCTCTAAAGGAGAGAGTTGCTATAGCAAACCAATTAGACGGGGAAAACAGTTCCATATCACTGCCATCAACAAGCAACGGCATGATTTCAACACTAAACAGCTGGAGACGATGACGATAGCTAATAATGTCCATGTTGAAAACGTCGAGCTATCTTCAAATAGTGGATCTGAAAATCCAACCGTGCCACGTATAAGCATTTCACATTGTGAAAATTGCACAATTACTGTTAATCATAAGTCTTGGATCATAAGTATTTTGCTTTAGAAGTTTAGTTTAGTTAAATTTTATATTGGTATCCACCTAGAATTTGAACACATTAGAAAATAATTTGATTTAAGCAAACCTACTTATATAATACCTGTATTCTTGTTTGATTTCCGTCATCTATACCTAATGCCATAAGGATGAAATACTCCGCCATTTGGTTACAAGATAAGACTACCAGTATCAGCTTTACTTCCAATATAAAGAATACTATTGCGAAATTATTCATTAATCGAATTTTGGAGGCACCTTATCAATTTGTTGACTTTATATTAATTAATAGATATAATTTGTAGTTTATAAGGAACTAATACGAACATAATAACTGATGCGCACCCATACACGGTAACGCGATTAGGCTTTGCGTTATGTCAAATGCCGATTATCTCGAATATTCCATCGGTTCATCACTACAACGAATACCAACCGTAATGTAGTAAAATTTTTGTCGGTCTAGGTCAGAAAACGCATAGTTTCCGGACGCAGTTGCGGTATGCATATGCCTTATTACTGAATGAAGGCACAAAATAGTTATTTGTAGGTCAGAAAATGGGTGTTTGCTAGTACGAGTAAACTTTGCAGGCTGAGACAAAGTCGAGGCCTACAAATTTATGAGTCTAAAATTTCGTATCAGTTGAAATTAACTTGGCAATACCGCAACTGACAGTAACCAATCTAACCTAAAAAATAAAAAACAATTGTGAAATAATTCATTACTTGAATTGTGTAGGCACCTTACTAATTTGTTGAATTTTAATGATTTATAGATGTAATTTATAGTTTATAAAGATCAAATGCGGACATAATAGTGGATAAGTACACGTACAAGGTAACACCATTAGGCTTTGTGTTATTTCAAATGTCGAATATTCTACCACTACAACGAATACCAACTGTAATTTAGTATTATTTTTGCCGGCCTAGGCCGGAAAACTCAAGTTAATTTTGAATTCCTAATTACAGCACATTATTAATAGTAAAGATATTTAATTTTTCAATTTCCATTTCTACTGCCTAATTACCACCGAACAAAGGTTCTGTATACGAATTCCTTAAATCTGGGTGTCTGTGTGTGTGTGTGTGTGTGTGTGTGTGTGTGTGCGCGTGTGTGTAGCTTTTTAGTGTAGTATTGTGTAACGTTTTTGACATTTATATTATAGCGTTATTAGTCTCTTGTAACAAGTTTACGTGATTTCTTTTGTTGTAATTTGCACTGAAGAAGATCAAACATCGAAATAATGAGCCGAATCTTGAAACTCAAATATCTTTGGAACCGTTGCAAATAAAGGTAAAATACAAGAGAAGTAATTGATAGATATTTTTATGATCTTTAATATAAGCATATATTTAAATTTATTTTGCATTTCATTTTTTTTAATGAAACTGCAGTTTATTTTAGTCTTTCAAAAATGTATTACTTACCCTATTTATAACAAGTAATTTTCTTGTAATTTAATAAAAGAGAAGATTTTTTGGAAAATAGTACCTAACTTGACATTTAAAAGGTCAAAACGTCTAAAGTTGTGTTGTTGCTATTTGAGGATGATAGATTTTTTTTAAATTACAAGTTAAAATTCGGTTTTCAATTGTGTAACGACGAACAGGAATTTTTTGATTTGTTGTCACTTAGTATCAATTCAAGAATTGATTAAGTTTCAGTCACAGGTACTGTATGAATAGTTTTGTGTGAATAAGTATTTTCGTTATTTCAAGTTTTAAACATTTTCGTAAGTTGAACGAGTAAATTATATTCTTTTAAAATTAAATTGTTTTATCGTTTGCTTTAAATGTATTTCGGATTAGAATTTGTCCGATTTTGCTAAAGTGGATTACTTTGGTAGAATTAATAGAAATTATGATCGTAAATATCATTATTTTTCGTAAGGTTTAAAATTAAAAGCGCAATTTGTTATTGAGAGATAAAATTCCAAGTTTTTTTTTGTATTATGTTTCTGTTAACCTCCAAGATTCTTTTCTTACCGATTTATTTTTAATTAAGAATTATCTTTACAGGAGAAGGCAATATTTAGCTGAACTATAATATGACCTCAGCAAGATTTAGTGCATGTGCACTGTAGCGTAGATAAGTGTTGGTTGCTTGAAAAGCTACTCATGCAGTTTCTATATTAAAGCAGAAATATGACGTAATTTATTTCGATCATTTACGGAAAGAGCAGCTCGTTTTTACTGCGTTTATAATTTCAATGTTATGAGCAGTACGATTGGTTGTTGTTTTTAGAATTGAATATGGCGTAACTGAAGAATTTTTAAATGTGGGTTCTCAGTTTTGGTGTTGATCTGCGTAAGTGAAGTTGTGAGAGGTCATAGATTTTACCCTCGACGTGTTCCCGGTTCTACTGAACATATCGTGGACTGCGGGTCCGGTTCGCCTTTGTGCGGTTTTGTTGATGGTTCACCAGGCCGGAGCACTTTTTGAGGTTCAACGTGGTCCAATAAACCTACCTTTCCAAAACCAGGAGTGTTTACCCAGTGCTTCCTGAATTGAGGAGTTTTTATCACTCTTGCGGATTTTATAGATTGTTTATGGTGGAGTATTGTGTGTCCCAACCTGTCCCAACGTGATTTTATAAACAGCCTTTGATAGACCAAGTCTTGCTGTATATAAATTTATGAATAATTCATAAACAGATTTATAAATAAAGTTACCGAATTAATTTAAGATTAAGTCAAGATTGTGTAACTAATTTCGTGCATAAAATCTATTTTTTTGGTGTACATAAACTACATAGTGTCCAGGCCAGTCAAAAATGTAACGTTATTTAAGTTGCCATTTGGAAATTGCTGCATGACGTGTTGAAGTGTTGATGTATTTACGTCATTGTCAATTAAGGTTCATAAACTGCTTTTATTTGCCCTTCCTTTTGCTATTTTTTTTAATGTTTAATTAAATGTACTACAGGTTTACGTATATAAAAATTTCGTATTGTAAAATTGATTTTGAGGGACCATTTGGCTACGTAAATGTTTTGAATTTCAACCGTATCTAGATAATTTTATTTTTAAGATTTTAACGTAATGTGAAGTGTAAACTTGCAAGTTAGACCAAATTGAGAAAAAAGGGGTACATTTTCCCTATTATAAATCTTAAGATAACCGACCATAGTTTAATGTTACTATATGTATCGTTGTTGTGTGTTTTTTTTTTATTTTACTGATATTTAGATAATAGATGAACAATTAATTGGATTTATTTGTGATCTCCCGACCAGCGAAAGCAATAATTTACGAAAAGTGGTGATTTAAAGAATTAGAACTAAAAGATTAATTAAAAGCTAATGTGATTGATATAAAATTTTATTGATTTGCTTTGAAAGTGACCAGTGGTAATTTCCTAGAAGCTGTTGATGCATTTAGTTTCATATAGTTTTTCCTTTAAATGGTATTTTTTGTTTAATGTAACAAATTAGAGCAATTTTTAATGACGTTCATCTATTTTATGTCTAATTATTTTATTTTGAGTTCAATTGACGATATAATTTTGGATATGATTAGTCTTTGAATTTGATTGTGTAATAATTAAGCGTAACATTTACCGTTGCTTATTTTTTTGTTTTGTTGAGGGCAATTTGTTCACTAGCGTTGAGGGTACGGTAACGTTAAATGAAGTTAAGGAAATCATTGAACCCCAACAGCTGATTTGCATACACGCTTCCTTAGTATTTGAACGTGTGGATATTTAGGATTCGTTCTAGAGCTAAGCTTTCGAAGTATCTACGATGTGCTCCTGGAGGTAGCCCACGTAAAGGTAAGTGAGACCTTTTGACTGATGAAGGCTGATTTATTTACGTGTGGCCAGGTGTATTACCGATTTTGTTTTAACAACGGTCTGGCGCCCATTACTTGACTTTATTCCAATTACGACGCACCCTTATGTGCGACTTTCGACAATATAACTAACCACCTTCAGTATTTTTAAATTCAAAAACTAGTCCGGTGCACTTCAATTATCTGTTACCTTCCGTGTTAATTTCATTTTCGACCGTATAAGATTTCCATGTGAGTCATATTAGTTCCCCCTCAATGGTCTAGAAACGTTTTTTAGAAACTATACTCACCTGTTGCAGTTTCGAAGATATGAGGTCTGTATAATAAAAATATTGTGTACTGGTTACCCTCCCAAATGACATATTGTTACATGACAAGTAATCTGTCTTTAAGGCAAAAAATGTCTGAATACGCGAAGCAGATTATGTTCCTAAATAATTGCATAAAAATACGAAGAGGGAAAGTTTGATTAAACACTTAATAATTAATCCAGACTGATTTAAAAAATGGTTCAAATCAATTACTTGACGTAAGTTTTAATTTTGTTGACCGGGTGCTACTATGGAAGCTTCCATATAAAACAGGGTGAACAAAAAAAGTTATTTCTGTCTACATTCAACTTAGGGAAGTTGCTAAAATGAAACTAACTCCAAATTAGTAAAAATGTAGGTTAATAGATTAATTAATAATCATTCCTAGAGAATGTATAGTATTTTCAATAAATTGTTCTCATGAGTAATAGCCATTATTCCACGGTCAATGATTGATGTACTATATTATCACAACCTGTTGAATTTTATTAAAAACCTTCAAGTGTACACTAAATTAGATATTACATGCATTTTACAAAAGCGAATTGTAACCTTAAAATGTTGCTTTTCAAAACCCATCATCGTTGTGGAGTACTTATTGAAAAAAATTTCTTGCTGTTAATTAAAATTAACAACTTCGAAATGTTCTTTCTCATTCACTTAAGTTAATAAATAACATAAAATTGGAAGTACAAATTTATGTTAAATTCCCTTCCTAATTTAATCTAATTTGTAAGAGAGTTTATCACTCAGAATTAATTAATTTGTCTAAACGCAGTTAATCTTGGTTATCTGGACCATAAACACTTTCTATCAAATTCATGAATTTGAGTACACTATTTTACACCTAACATAACAATTTTAACATTTTAAGATAACCATATCGTTACTAATTTATACTAAACATTGCATAAAGTTTTGCTATTAATGCATGATTTAAAGACTTAAAGTAGATAGAGGTAATAATGAGTCAAAAAAATTAAACACGCAGTTAATTACGTGGGTAATGTAAAGAAAGTATTTAAATTATATGTGCATATGGTGACAGCTTAATTGTAAATGGATGGTTTCTACTTTCTGTAGGCAATGGATGATATCTAGTATGTTAAATTAGTCATGACAGTTGAATAATCCTTTTTTCTTTTAATTAAACACTTAGTAGATATAAAGTAAGAAGTAGAACCTCTTTTTGGAAAGCACACGTTTCCTTAACAACTGGACAGTGTTTTAATTAAATTTGGAAAATTATTAAATGTATTACACTAACATACTTTGCTTCTGTTTTCAGAACTTTCAGATATTATTATAGGCTTGTTCCTCTACACAATTAGCTTTAACGTTGTTATTAAACTTTTGCTCTTTGCAAAATAATTTTATGCTCCAGACTAAAATTTTAAATTAAGTTAAGGATTGAGTAAAAGTGATCTTAATTGTTAAGAACATTACGGAAAATGACAAGGCCTTCGAAGAATACATTTATTTTACTAAATCCCATTATGTTTTATATTGTTATAATTAATTCTTGCTACATAACGATAGTTTTTTCTTATCTCCATATTGTGCACAAACTATCCATTTATAAGGAACTATTATTAATTAATAAATTAAGTAAATTTTTCTTTTTTTCTATTAATTACGAAACTTACGCAATTTCAGTACAAACGTTTTCAAACATGTAAGAGATAAGTTAGGTACCTAGTAGTTAGAAAATTCTACACTGAAGCTGATGGGTTATATTAACGTGTTGCCTTTAAGGTAGTATTTAACACAAAGAACTGACATTTAAATGCTGGTAATTTTAAAAATGATTATAAATACGTAGATATGCCAAATGCTGTCATATTTTCAATTTTTTATACCATTGAGTACTCTCTCTTAAAAAGCGTATATAGAAAAATTAAAAAAAAAACATATTTCCGAATTAGCTAGAATGTTTCCGTCTAATGGAGTTTATTTAACCCATCGCATTTAATGGTTGAGTGTCTGGTCATATTTCATATTCTGACACTTTTTTTTACTCAGACTGTTCAAGTAAAATTAAGCACGTAGATCAATCTACTGTTTTCTCCATAACGCATATTATCACCCTTAAAAAATGTTCTTCAATCTAAAAAAACTTTAACCTTTCTACTGTTTATGGGTACGCCCGGACCCATTTGCCAGATTTAAATTATTGTATAATAGTTATAGCTAATGTTATAATATAATGTTTCTATGTTATCCTCAAGTTCATATTTATTCACAAATTGGCGGATTTATTACTAGAAAATTATTATGACAGTTGTTTAAGTTAAGAGAAACACATTTATTGCTTCTGGGTACGCCTGTATCCATCATGTTTTTTACCACGACTTACCAGATTTACGAGACTTGACGTCTCGTAAATCTAGTGGGTCATGGTTTTTACTAAGATTACAAATAATGTGGTTTAATAATAAATAAGTAGGTTGTAAATGTTCTCAAAACAAATCGTTAAACTAACCAGAGATCCAAAACACTCAATAAAGATAATGCCGTTGTCTCGATATACAAACTATATTTATTAAATATTTAAATTTAGAATTATATAAATTATATCTTAAAAACTAGTTGTAATAGCCTTAAATTACTAAATTATTAGAATACAAATACCTGTTCGAAACTTTTGTACACAACTTTTTAATAACATCTGGTATCTAAACAAATACGGAAATGCAAACCAAAGGTGATGTAATTTTTTCACCAATATTGCGCAATATCTCGTAATAACAATGCTGTACATAGTAAACCATACCAAAGTTGAATTTTACTTCTTATAAATTTATCTTCATGAACTTGAATAATCAAATGTTTTTTTCTCTCGAAAGTTCAAATAAAAAATGGGATCTAAATTTAGATCTGCGTTAAATGCAAAACGCAATCATAAAATGAAATCGTACGTAAAAGTAGAATTAAATGTGCAATTAAAAGTAGTAAAAGTTCTAAAAGAGTAAAAGTGCCTGCAAAGAGCAAATTTTTTAGATTTTAATATAAAACGAATTAAATGTACCTTGCCATTAAATCAATGGCACTTTCACAAAATTTCGGTGGAAACCCAAAAATGGTTTCTTAAATAACACCACGTTCATTAAGTAATACTCAGAAGGACGCTTAGGATGTCAGATGATATAGCGGTGCGCGAAAAAATGTGCGCAAATAATAAGTGCAGAAAAAATAATTCACGATACGGAAGCATAAACCCATAAAAAGATATTCAAATTAATTTGCCTACCACAACTTATAAATCATTAATAATTAAAAACTCTTTTTTCTTGTAGTTTACAACTAAATGAACGAAGAACGTAAAAGATTCGTTACAAGATGGGATGTAAAATGCCATTGTTTTGCGAATTATTTCCATTAACGGATGTTATGTCTTCGATCGGTACTCGGTGGGGTTGTGAATGGTGTCTGATTCAATTGAATAAGTGATATTGTGGATTAGTGTTAGTGTAAAGTAAATAAATCGTATTACACTTCATAAGTGTAGGGGAGGTCCGGCTACAGTGGCCATGCTGGTACAGTAGCCACTTCTTCGTAAAATTTTAGTGGAATATCCGACAACACTGACATCTGGTTTGTGTGTATAGGTACCTTAAACGATTATTTTCAACGATCGATGATTCAGTTGTTGCTAAGTATAGTAATGAAACACGTGAATTTTCTTTGTGTACAGTCAATACTTGTTATTTAATACACATTTAAAGTGTTCCCCAATAAACTTAAAAGTTGTTTTTTGTACTTTGCAGTTAATAGGTGTAAGTGTCGTCCTTGAAGGTATTATCTTCATACTCGAAAAGGTAAGAATTTTAGTTGTAATATTTTAGGTTCGATGTTTGATAAAGTGCGATTTGCGAACAGTGGCCACATTTTTTAAGTATACAGTGGCCAATGCTTTTCATATTTTTAAACCAGTGGCCACTGTACACTTAAAAAATGTGGCCACTGCTTTTCATATTTTTAAACCGATTGCCTTATAATTATTGTAATTGTTAAAACAAATATAGCTATATTCATCATAATGTTATTAGTCATTTACTATTATATTGTTGTTATATACCTAGGTACCGGTTTTAATCGGTTTTATATTTGTTTGCGTCAGTTTTTATATCGATTGTTTGTAGTAGGCAGGTATTAAGGGCATGTTCATATTATAGCTATATTTGTTTCTTTCAGAGGTTGCAGTAATGCCACGAAAAGGTTTAAAAAACACTGGCATTGGAAAAACCAGTGAAGAGAGCATGAAAAATGCAGTATATGCAGTTTTTGAAAGAGGTTTTTCTACCAAAAGAGCTGCCATTAATTACAATATTCCTCTCACCACCCTACGAAGATGTAGGGAATCCAGAGAAAACATAAATTGGAATAATCCCGATTTAGAAGGTAGTCCACGCATACAGTCAGAAAAATATTTTCTAGTGAAGAGGAGCAGCATTTGTGTAGATATCTGAAAACTATGGCTAATTTACATCACGGTTTGACGCCCAAAAACTCCCGTAAATTGGCCTATGAGTTGGCAATTGCTAATAAAAAAAATATTCCGACGCCTTGGAGCGAAAATCAAACTGCGGGAAAAGACTGGTTTACGGGATTTATTAAGAGGAACAAAGACATTGCTGTAAGAACAGCGGAAGCAACATCTCTGGGAAGGGCTATGGGCTTTAATAAACCAGTGGTTGATAAATTTTTCATAAACTTAAAGGGGCTTATAGAAAATATAAATGCCTGTCAAATCTACAACGTCGACGAAACAGCGTTAACGACAGTCAAAATCATAGCAAACAAGTACAGATCACAGAAACACTGTAACAGTGATAACACTATGAAATACCATTCCTCCATTACTAGTGTTTCAATGATCAAACAGAACTATTGAGCGGCTGCGGCTGTTAATACGAGTTTTAATCATTCATCAACGAACCAGTGTATAATAATGGAAACCAAGCACATATCGCTGGCATGAACTCGACAAAGACCAAAGGTCACAGTGGGACAGATCACTTCAAGCGGAAAGGGTATGGTCACTCTGTAACAAATGGTGGGAAGCTATCAAACACTATAGGGAAAAAATTGTAATTTATGATATCCTAGCCATTCACTAGTGTTTAAAACCACTGCAAGTATTTCAAATACCATATGATATTCATGACGAATATCGCTCAAAAGTAACTGACATTCCTGAGAGCGGCTTCCAACGTCCGGCTGGATTCCTAACCTAACGCCAGTTTTGAAGAATTCAACCAAGTACCAGTTGTGGGAAAAACATGAAACCAGGTTTAAACACTCTAGAAAAAGAAGCTGTCTCACAGGAAACTGTAGATTCTGACATTGAACCTGGAGAGGACATAATAGTGCAAAAAGAAATGATTGAACAGAGGACACCGGAGAAAGAAATTATACCTCCAGAAATTGTACAGCCTTATCCAACAGTTAAAAAAAAATAATAATACAAAGATTCCCAGAAAAGGGAAAAAGAAATCGACGGAGGTGTTGACGGATACTCCAATTTACGAAAGATTAAGAGTAGAAAACTATAGTAAAGCATCTAAGCTGAGAAAAAACAACGCAACTGAGGTGAAGCGCAAATGTTTTGACGAGAATAGGCATCAATTAATTGTTAAAAAGCCCAAACTACGAGAGATTGTCGATGTATCGAGCTCCGAGGAAGATGATATGAACTTATCTGATATAACAGACTCCGATGATGTTGATTGGTGTGAAGAAATTGATGATATCGTAAAGGATTCTAAAGATCCAAGTGACATAAGCACACAATCCTTTGTCTTGGTCAAATTTCCTACAAAAAAGACTTGCAAATATTACGTGGGCAAGGTGTTAAAGAAAATTAGTAACCAAGAGTATGAAATTAATTTTCTACGAAAGCAAGGAAATGCGTTCGTTTTCCCAATCGTTGAAGATGCAAGTATTGTTTTGCTTAAAGACATAGAATTGCACTTACCTGATCCAAATTTATCCGGAGGAACGGCCAGAACAAGCACGACTTACAGATTTGCCATTGATATTTCTTTGTACAATGTCAATTAATCTTTGAAAATCATTTAGTTATATCTCTTTTTTTGCATTTAGTGATATAATATCCACTTAAAATTATTATAGGTACTTTTAAAGCAATGGTTGTATGTATTTATTTTGTTAATCCAATTTTCTTGTTAATTTCTAATTAGGGAATAGTGGCCACCCAACTCTTACAACATAGGGCCACTGTACCCTACATGGAGGGTACAGTGGCCATTTTGTATATACTTACAAAAACAAATTTTACTCAAAAATTACAGGAAATATTTGAGTTTTAGTACTGAATATTTAATGTTGAAAGTGTAATGAACGATCCTAGGCAAATAGATATACAAAATTTATGCAAGACTCAAAGTTTGAAGACAAAACATGAAAAGGTGGCCACTGTAGTCGGACCTCCCCTAATACAGGTCTTCTAACATATAAAAATGAATGTCCATATTTTATACGATGCCGTACTGTTCATCAGATTGCGATAAAACTGACGATACAACAGTATCGACAATAAGATTATTTCTTGCCGACCAAATGATCAATTTACTTTTGCTAGAAACTAATAGGGAACTTAGTAGTGTATGTTGTGAAAAAGGGGTAAGAATAAAAGAAACTTCAATGGAAGAATAGAAGCTTTTATAGGCAAAAATTGTAAAATTATGACATAAGATAGATACATACGTTTTTACTGAAGGTTTATTACTTCTGGCTGGTGTACATAAAGGAGCTGGAGAATCTCTATAGGAACTTTGGACTGATTCTGATGGTAGGCCTATATTCAGAGCTACAATGTCTCTCAAGAGGTTTTGTAACATAAGTCGCTTTTTGAGATTTAAGAATAAAGACGATAAGCCTGTTGGTCGGAGATATGACAAGTTAGCACCGATTAGAACCTTTTTTGATTTATTTGTGATTCAGGTTCCTAAGATGTTGCCACCATACGAAAATCATACTGTCGACGAACAGCTAATACCGTTTCGAGGTAGATGTCCATTCAAACAGTACATTCCAACAAAACCACGTGGAAAATATGGGATCAAATTATGACTTTTTTCTATCAAAACTGCTGAAGTGTATACAGCAAACGCGGAAAATCTACCCAGTGAAACAAATCGGGACAGTAATGTCGTTTTGCGACTTATGAAGGATATTGAAAATTCTGGTCGAAACATCACGACAGACAATTTTTTTACCGTTTATCATTTAGCCACCGAATTACTAAAACGTAAGTTAACACTGATTGGCATATTGCTAAAAATAAAACTTTCATTCCACCGAGTTCAACCGAATAAGAACAGAAAAATCTTTTCATCTATTTATGAATTTCAAAAAAATAATTTCATATACTACCAAAAACGCTAAAGTGGTGTTACTTTTGCCTTAAATACATGTTGACGGAGAGGGTGTGTTCTCCTCAGGAGTACCAAAAACCAGACATAGTCATGGACTACAACAAAACAAAGAGGTGTGGATACTACAGATAAATTAGCATCAGCTTATACATGTAATAGGGGAACTACAATAAAATATTCGAGATTTGGCAAATAACGCATATGTAGTGTACATGCATATCAATCCCCAATATAATGCAAAGGAATTAAATCTTTCTCAAGGAATTGTGATATAATTTAACCGAATAGTGTCGAAATGTTCGGATGACGAAACCTTAAAACGTGGTTGATGTAAGGACTGTGGATGGAAAAAAGAGAAAATCTTATACAAAATGTCAAGCATGTAAGGGTTTTGTTTGTCCTGATCATGTAAATACATTTTGCAAAAGATGTCTTGCATAATAATATATTGTAAATGAATAATAAAATAATAAGTTTAATTTGAAACCACCTGTGTGCTGTCACATGCATAGTTGTTTTACTTATTTCATTCTTAATTATACTTTTCCTAAATTTATAGAAATATTCCGTAGTAATAGTGGTTAACATGAATACTATTAAACACTGGGTCCGCGTGTACCCATAGACAACGGATGTAACATTCAGTGGAAGATAGTAGGTAGGTTAAGCAAATCGTTACTGCAACCAATTGACTTAATGAAATTAACATTTAAAAGAAAATTCCATATAGCTGTTAGTTTCAATTTGCGAAAATGATCTTTATAAACTGGTTTACATCAAAACCGATAAGTATTTTAAAACATACTTAAAATGAAACCCTGCTTAAACTCCATAGTTGTATACAGGGTGTAAAATTAGTGCGTAATTCTTATGTTCCTTCGTAACTATTTTAGATAGAGAAATTATTTAAATATGAAAGTTGTGTATTAGCTTCTTCTCCGTAACCTAAAAATATCTACAATGCTACAGGGTGTTGCATTTTCGGATACCAGTATCAAACATAAATACTTTAAATTGAACGCCGTGTATATTTTTAAATATTCTTATTCATTATTATTATCAGCCGTTTTCAGAGTTATTCAATTTTTTAGGAAAAATATAACTTATTCAAACACAACGAATAAAATCTGCAGCGGCCACATTGTGACAGAAATATTTTAACAATACATTAAAATACACAAAATCTGCACCACAAACTTTGTTTAGATACGACAATTGTTTCAGCCTTATGATTATATTAAAACAAGGACAAACGAATTAAAAAAGGTCATCTTTAAGGTAATAAACTAAAGAACAATAACCCATATGATACTTCTTTAATTTAAATTATTTCTTTTATTTGGGTTTCTTTATAGCTGTTACTTCTTTGTATAATTTGAAAATTCAATTCTTCATCAAACTGGTGGTTATACTTAAGTAAATGTTAATCTAAGTTTGATTTAATGTTGTCAGAAGTACTTGTGTCTATTTTTTTTGCTTCATTTAAATGTTCTTTTACTCTTATCTTGAAATTCCTTAACGTCATACCCACATAAACTTGAGTATAACCATCGTTTTTGTAGGTTGTGCAAATTAGTTTGTAAATCCTTGAGTGGTGTAAGGGTTGGATTGTATCTTTAATGTGTACTAATGATGTGAATCCGTTACCTGGTACTGAAAACGTTACATTGAAATTATGTTTTTTAAGAATATTCGCTATTTTCTAGGAAACTGCTCCATAAAAATTAAGTTTTACCCAAACTTTGTCCTCAGTATTAATTTTTTAGTGAGAGTTATTGATTTTGAAATGGAATGTTGAAAAACTTTTTTATTGTACATTGTATCTACTAAATTATTGGAGTAACCATTATTAGCAGCTATTTGTCTTAACACCTCTAATTCTGTTGATATAGTTTGTTTATCTACGGAGGTGTTTAAGATTCTCTTAATGGTACTATTGAAAAAAGCAATTTTATGAAAATTTGGATGATTGGAGTCATTAGGAATGATAAGGTCTGTGTGGGTAGCTTTTCTAAATCTGTTAAACTGTAATGATTTTTGTGGTTTTATGGTTATCGTGAAATCCAAAAAATTTATTATATTATTTTGGCTAATCTCCATAGTGAACTTAATTTTACGATGGATGTTTTTAAAAAAAATGCCAACAAATTCTATAAATTATCTGTGGTCCCTTGAAAATGTTTAGAATATCGTCTACGTACCTACCATAGTAAACCACATTGTGTTTAAACAAACGATTATTTTACGACTTTCCAAATTATTAAGAAAAATTTCTGCTAATTACAGACTAAGTGGATTTTCCATTGCTAAACCATCTTGTTATCTGAAGAAGTTGTTACTGAAAACAAAAAAACATTTTGACCAATACATAAGTTAGTTGAATCTGAAATATCGGAAGAATGAGAATTATTTCAATTGGAATCATTCAATAACTGTTCTATTAAAGTTATGCATTCATTAGGGGGTACATTACTAAATAATTTTTCTATATCAAAAGATAATAAAAACACAGGCATCACATAATTTAACTGTTTTTGGCTGACTAATTAGTTGTTTGGTATTTTTTATTCTAAGCTGTGAGTTGAACTGTAGAAGTTGAGTTAAATTTTTGCTTAACCATCTTGCTAACCTGTATGTTGGGGAATCAATGCAAAAAACAACCGGTGTTAAAGGGATTTCATCTAATTTTTTAGCTGTTGGATTTGTGTGTAATTTTGGTAGACAATATAAGCGAGAGGTGTGTACATTTTTCAGGGTTAGATACTTAGCCCCATGTCCTAATAGAGTATTTTCACATTTTTTTAAATTCTCTTTGGCTTTACATTATAAGTTAGTGTAGGGTCATTTTTAAGTTTTTCATAGTTATTCTTAGTGACAAGAGCATCAACATTGTTAATGTAATACTGTTTATCTACCGCAACCACACAGTTACCTTTATGAGCTTTTACTAACGTTGTGGTACTTATTTTTGGGTTATTGACTAACATTTTAAAGTTTTTATAATTATTGGATAATGTTGTATTTACCTGAATATTTTGATTGCCTTACTACAACTGCTACTAATGATATCCAGATTAACCTCAGATTCTAGTGTTAGTGCTAGATCTGTGTCAATTGTTAATTGTTGTAACTTATTACTTGTAATTTGGTTGCCATGGTTATACTTTAGACCTTTGTTAATTTATTTTATTTGGGTATCCGTAAATTAGAAGTTAGTGAGGTTAACAACGTTTATGAAACTTAAAACTATTATTATGATGACTACTTCTATACTGATTATAAGGTGTAGAAGGTTTTGTATAGATTGTAACGGGAGCCTTAGAAAATTTCAAATTTCGTGCGAAGCTATATGACAAACAGATTATTATTTTTCTAGATAAAGAAATGGTTGTTGGTTATTTGTAGGAAAATGTAATGTATTAAGATGAAAAGCTTGAGTTTAATTTCAATAAGTATTTACATATTTAATTATAAATCTTTCAAATGAACGCGGCAGTTTGCAAAAACATAAATGATTTGTAGATAGAGGGGAAGACGCAGTAACAGTCGCTCGAAGAAGTAAGAAGTCAGAGTT
The DNA here is from genome assembly GCA_036346205.1 of Vesta saturnalis. Classification (NCBI taxonomy): domain Eukaryota; kingdom Metazoa; phylum Arthropoda; class Insecta; order Coleoptera; family Lampyridae; genus Vesta; species Vesta saturnalis. The sequence continues at coordinate 244,962 of JARFJB010002370.1, read as the reverse complement.
GATTGATAGTAACCCAAGAGGGTAATAGTCAAGTTACCCAAAATATAGAAACAAAGTAAGGTAACATTTAGTGTACAACAGGGAATTAACCTAAGTAGGTGGGCATGAGAGTACTGCTTTTTTCAATACGATTTACATGTTCTGCCAAATTACCTTCCTTATTAAGATAATAAAAGCCTAAAGTAAATAATTAAATGTAAATATTGTCAACTTGGTGACAAATAAACAAGGTGACGTAACAAGTTAAAATAATAACGCGTTTGTACGTATCTGAAATCGTTATCTCTTATTGTCTTTAATACTTAACAATAAATATAAAAGACAGTGATAGATCCAAATTGGTAAATTAATATATAAAGAACAATAACTTGAAATTATTTATGTTCAAAGAAAAAGCGTTGCAGCTGGTCTTTCGTTTGCTGTTTGTTGCAGCACGCTTATTGTAGTTAAAATTGACAATCAGAGTGATACTGAGAAACAATAAATATCTCCAACAGTCAATAAAAAAATCATTAGACAGTTGGAAAGCAAAGTGGAAACGTGTTATTCCACAACAAAGCTCTAAAAAAGGTATTGGGAGAATAAAAGAAAATAAGGCGTCCGAAGTCGTAAAGAAGCAACTATTAGGTCATCAGCTTTAGCGAACTGATAGCAAGTAAGGGTTTATCTGTACAATAAAAATAACATCTTGGTGTTTTAATTCCATTTAATGTGTTTAAATATCGATACTTAACGAAGATATATTTAGTTCATTATCGATAAAGAAAGTTTTGCGTGGTAGTTATTAAGAATATTGTTTTAAATTATAGGTTTGATTGTTATACATTGTTGTAAACCAAACATTTCTGCACTGCGAATTTCAGTAATTAAATAACCATAACGTTTGACTTATTTTTATTATTAAAGACTATTAATATTAAAAGCTTACATAAATATTGAATATATAAATGCGGAAGGAAGCAATCTCAATAGAAATCCAAATAAACAAGAACATCAAATTGAGTATAAACTTTGGTAATTGATAACAGTGACCATTTCTTTTCACATTTGAGCTAGCTGGTGCATCTTGATAAGACAAGAATTCGCAAAAATAAATATTAAAGTTCAATTACTCAAACTGAAAACTAAATAGCTAACGAATTAAAATTAAACTAGTAGATTATACCTTTATAAATCAAATCCATTCAACTTAAATAAAAAGATAATCATTCTAAGTATCACAAAAACAGTATAAAATTTTTATTCAATGATTTTGAAATTATGAAAACATGTAGAACAAACCAAATATTATCCTTTGTAGAGTAAAATCAACATCGGAAGACACCAGCGCAGAAACGCATTTTTAAACTAGATAGAGATGCAGTAATGATTGGATAATGACACAGATATTAGTACTGCGCGCTCTAAAAACGTTACTTTCCAGCTGATCGTTTGCCAACTTTTGTTAATAACCTCTTTGTTTTTCCGGCGTATCAAATTTGTTTATTACTTATTCTACAAAACAGTTTTTTTTTAAACTATCCGCTGCCTGTATTGAATTTATAAGTATAGTTACTTTAATTATTAATTTCATGTTATATTAATGTAATAAAATCTAGTTCTTTATATAATGTGGGACGCAAGTACATCTCATAACGCTCAAGCACCTCAATCAAGAAAACGCCATGTGTTATCTGAAGATGCTCGCAAAATAGTGTGGAACAATTACAAATAGTTTAAAAGTATCAATTCAGGTAAAAATCAGTTGGATAACAACGTTTTATTTTGTAATATTCGAAGGAATTTATAACCACATTCAAGATGACGAAACAATTGGATATTCGGGAAAGAAAACTACATTTAGAAGTTTACTTTTAAAAATGGGCTTCAGCTAAGTTTACTGATTAATTTTGAATCATATCTTATCTTGGGTTTTATGTAGGTGGAAAAAAACATCTGATCATCGTAAGATTATAATAGAACGACATGAAATACGTTCTTTGCATTGTGCATATATACGTTCGATCACTAATTATCGGAAAGCAGGACGACCAATTATATACACAGGTTAGTTTTGAAGATTATAAACTATACATTCTACTGCATAATATTATGTAAATTTTAGATGAAACATACATACATTCGTCTCATACGACACCATATTCGTGGACAGATGGGACAAACGCAGGTCTTAAATCTCCTATTTGAAAATGAAATCGCCTTATAATCGTACATGCTGGTATGTTTATTTAATTTTATAATGTAAATATGTTCCTATTTATCATTATTTTAGGTGGTGAAATGGGCTTTATAAATAATGTTCTGCTAATATTTAAATCTGGCCAAAAATCAGGAGATTAATTGTTATTGGCAAATGTATTTTAAAAAAAACTAGATTTTGTAACTATGACAATAAAATATGATTTTACTTTATGATTATTTCAATAATTTTACATCTAAAATTGTATTCTTGGACAACAAACGCGAAGTAACATAACCTAAACTTTTATTTTGTCAAACGTATATTTTTTTGTTGAGCTTTACACTCTGACGTCACTTTTTTTGCGCAGCTTGGTGTCTTCCGATGTTGATTTAACTCTAGCGGTGTGTAAATAAACACGACTAATAACCACAGGTATTACGATCGTTGCAACATGCACTATTTTTTTTATTGTAAGCTGTTTAATTTACTAGTTAGTTTTTCAAATAAAACCCTTCCTTTATCTTCTACCATGTCTCTCGTCGAACTATTTAGCTCATCCCAAATGGCTGGGTGCAATTTCCATGTGAGTTCTTTGTCTAGAAGCCAAAGTTGTAATCTCCAATTACAAACACTGCGGTTGCGTTTGTCCCAACGCAATTAAGGCTTCTGTTTGATTACTATTAGTTCTCAGATTGATGACCGTGTCAGGGTATTTTGAACACCCTGTATACGTATTGGGTAATTTTGTTTATAGTTTTATGCACTTAGTTAGATTCCGTATATACATATTTTTTTTTGTTGTCAAGTTTAGTTTTATAGTAAATTTGTTTAACGTGTGTAACGACCTTTAGGGATGGGAGGTGTATGGTGTGCTTTAGATTCTTTGTTTGTGAAATTACTATTCCGTAATTTATGTTGTTTTTCCTTATTATTCCTCGTTTATACAAGTTTGATTAACGTTTATTTGTAAATAGTGGTATCTACGTTTAATTAAGGTTCATTTCGTTTGAGTTCCGTAAAATATAATAGAAAATTAAGTAATTTAAATAAATAGTGTAATTTATCTGTGTATGATGTCATGTTAGCGACATAAAGACGCTTAAGTATAGTTGTTCAGTGTAATAGTGAATATGCTGGTTTTGAGTCATAGAGATTGCATGTGGGCCTTATTGTTTGTACTTGAATAAAAACATAGAGATATTTTCACGTTAAGTCTGCTGACATTTAGTTTTTGAAAATTTACCGAGTCCTTACGGACGGAAACGAATTTGTGTATTGGTGTACCTTATTTTCCCCTTCCGTTTTTTTAATTGGTGGAATTAACTTAGATAAGATTTTTTATTAGTAGTGGGGTTAAAAATCCAAGATGGAATTTGTTAATAATTTTTGAGATTCTGAGACTGATCGTGCTTTCGAGTAGTATACGTTGCCGTTTATTGTTACGCTTTAAGGGGGTGGTTTAGAACGTTGATATTTTGGGACCTTGTGGTGTTTAACGAACGTATTTTTTTTGTGTAGTAAGGGTAGTTTGCTACTTCTGAAGAATACCTGTGAAAGGGATTTTATTAAAATTGTTCATCACCAGAGGATTATACCTAGTTCCGATTTCGGTTTTACGTAAAGTTACCTAGAGGACATCGTCGTGTTGTATAGTGCTTCAGTGACCTCTTTGGTTTATATCGCTTCTGCGGATTTTAAAATCATCGTTCTTGCAGTGCCACCTATTTATCGTACAAAGCGTGTGTAAAGATAAAGAAACTTTCGCAATATATTAAAATTTATAGTTATTTAAAACAGTTATTAACATTTTGGATTACTAGTGGAAATAAAACCAATTAAAGCTAAAAGTTATCAAGTCATTTGAACGCTCATATTAATATTTTGAAAGAAGTTAGTAATTGATACAGTAACATCCTAACGAGTTTAGTCAAGAAATTGTTTGTGTAATGAAACAATAGTCAACATTTTATTCATCATTTTGCCAGAGCAGGGAGATTTCATTTCCGTCATAGCCGTAACCGACCACCTGGTTATCTTCCACATATATTGTAACACAGAAGAGGTGTAATTCTAGACCGTAAGGTAATATAATATTGTTTCTTATTGAAAATTTTGAAGATTTTTGTGTGTTTCGATTTATTTTTTTTTGTGTTTATGAAAGTTTGAAAGCGGGGTCATTTTTTTTTGTTAAAGTAAGTTGTTGTTTAAATTTGTTTAGCGTAATTAATTATAGTTTTGACGCTCCGCCTTCACACTTTTTTATTTTGGTATTAAAGGGCAATCGACCCTATTGTAGTGTGGGTATATTATCCACGAATTATATCTTTATAGGTTAAACGACTTAGACTGGCGTAAATCAGACATCCTGTCGCCTTTTAAGTATTTGTATTTTTTTGTTTATACGCATTATCGTATGTTTACAATTTTTATATTTATCATTTTTATTATTTTATTATAGTTTGTTAAGTTTTCATAAATGTGTTTAATTCTGTAAACACCCTTCTTTTGTGTTACATAAGAGTTTTTTTGCAAATTGCAAGTTACCGGTAATTTAGTTTTTAACGTAACGAAGTTAGTTTTTTTTTATTTTATTGAGTAATAGCGTTATTAATATTTAGTATTTTATTTGATTTTTAGTTGAGTATTAATTAGATTTTTTTTTGTTTTGTTTTGATTATTATTTAATGCCTTATTATTACACTGAGGTGTATTAACGTAAATTTTATTGAGTGTTTATCACGCTTTTATTTGACAAGCGTGTTGTGTTTTTGAAGCCCTATTTCAGGTGGTTTGCTGCGTTGCTGTCCAGCACACCTGGGATTGATTGCGGATAGGTAAGCGTATGTTTTTTGTATGTTTAGACACGCTATGTACTCGTAATTTTGGCACGACAACCCTTATTTTGACTACTAAACATTCTGGCGCCCTTAACCGAATTGATTTTGTCTTCAGCCCCTATTGTGACTTACGTACGATTTACTATTCTGGATGCGCAAAATTTTTCAACATCTGACCTACACCCATACGCTGGCTAGTCGGGGCAAAAAGGCCAATTTTATCTGTAATCCCGTTCTACCACCCGTTTATACCGTTACAACCGAAGGTCTCAAATTTCTTACTAAACATGTCGATGAAAACCATATGTTTAAACTTATCATTTTTCTTTTGTATGCGAGTTGTTTAAAAATTTGGATCTGTTTCGTTCTCATCTCACCGTGGAGTTTTTAATGCTAATAATAAATTAAAATACACACACAATGTACTCCATAAGTTTTACTTAAATACGACAATTGTTTCGTCCTCATGATCACCATCGAAGACATTACAGTTTAACATAGAAAATCTACCCACACGGACATTATCATCCCTAATGACTTTAATCATCAAAATTCTCATAAAATGGTCTTTCCATAGTGCCATAAACAAAATCTTAAACAACCCCTTAAATAAACAAAATATATCAACAGAATTAGAGGTGTTAAGATAAATAGCTGCTAATATAGGTTACTCCAAGAATTTAATAGATACAATGTACAATAAAAAAGTTTTTCAATATTCCATTTTAAAATCAACTCTCACGAAACAAATTAATACTGAGGATAACATTTGGGTAAAACGATGTTTACGGAGAAATTTCCTACAAAATAGCGAATATTCTTAAAAAACATAATTTCAATTTAACGTTTTCAGTAGCAGGTAAAGCATCCACATCATTAGTACATATCAAAGATAGAATCCAACCCTTACAACACTCAGGGATTTACAAACTAACTTGCACAACCTGCAAAAACGATGGTCATCCTTAAGTTTATGTAGGCATGACGTTAAGGAATTTCAAGGTCAGAATAAAAGAATATTTAAATGATCCAAATAATAGGCAAAAGCACTTAATTAGTCCTGACAACATTAAATCAAACTTTGCCCGACATTTACTTGAGTAAAACCACCAGTTTGATGAAGAATTGGATTTTCAAATTATACAAAGAAGTAACAACGATAAAGAAACCCAAATTAAAGAAATAATTGAAATTAAAAGAGTAATTATAATCCAGAATGAAAACCGCATTAATGATATCACGGATCTTACAAATTACAATAAAACGTGAATTTTATTTTAAACTTAAAATCGTAAAAACACATTATCAGTATCGTTCAGACTTTTGTAGATAATCAATTCTCTCATTGCACGCATCACTTTCATAAAAATAACCTGAATTTTTATAACGTAATTTGTTATAACTTAGCAAGTAAGTAATTTTAATTTAAATTTATGACGAGTTTACTTATCATTATCTTATTGCTCTTTTGGTTTATATCTTAAAGATGCCTTTTTTAATTCGCTTGTACTTGTTTTAAGATAATTATAAGACCGAATCAATTGTATTTAAATAAAATTTCTGAAGTAGTTTGTGTGTATTTTAATTTATTGTTAGTATTAAAAACGGCACTGTGAAATGAGTAATGGATTTTTTTTAATTATTCAAAAATATTTGGCACACGTTTGTCAAGATCATCTACTGTCATCCGAAAAATTAAAAGTTAAATTCCGTTGTACAGGGTGTTTGCTACGGTAGTACAATAATTTAATCTCAATTTTTTTAAATAGAACACCCTGTATTTTGTAAGTGATTCAGATAGAGAAATAAATTCTCTTTCGATATTATATTGGGTTTCCTATACCTAAGGTTGGCGCTTTTTAAATAATTGCAGTTTTAAAAATAACAGGGCCATGTTATTCGAATTGTAATTTTAGAATGTTGTGCTAAATATTCCGAGAGCGTTATTTATGCATATTGCAAGGTTGTCATAAAAAAAACAAGTTGATCAAATCAACATAAAGCAATGACTTTTTCTATCACAAAATTTTAACACCTAGATAATGAAGTTAATAGAAGAAATACCAGAGCAATTTACAATAAATGTGAAAAAAACACAGCACATTTGAATTCGTTCCGTAAATGAACGTTGAACATCAATTAGCAGGTCATGGGTCACTTGGCGAAAACATCACGAATTCTCTCTTTCATATTTTCGCTAGTAGTTAGTGGAGTTTGGTATACAATGTCATTTATACAGCCCCAAAGGAAAGAATCTAGTACAGATAGGTTTGGAGACCTGGCAGACCAGTTCTGTGGACAACCTCGTCCAATCGAACAATTAGGGAATCGAATTGCCTCCCGCTTTCCAAATCTTGCAGAAAAGGTTTCAGGTGTTTTGGATATGGTAGGGATGGAATTTATTCATTACTTTTCATAATAGGGTGTACAGATGTATGACTTGCATCAACAATTCGTTGTGAAATTGTTCAAGTAGACTGGTGAGGATTTCAACTATTGCAGCAACAAGGAAATTAATGCGATTTCCTGGTTGGTTACATGTCTTGCACGCATAAGTTTTGTATAATTAACGTTGACTGTTGTTTCCAACCTCTCTTGTGAAACGAACTTCAGGTTATGCTAATTTACTGCGCATTAATATGACAGATAAGTGTTTTTGTTTTTTGCAGTTGCTTCCAGTGCCCTCTAAAAATTACAATTCGCACAACACGGTTCTGTTATGCTTAAAACTGCAATAATTTAAAAACTGTCACTTTAGGTATAGGAAAGCCATTATAAAATCGAAAGAGAATTTAGTTCTCTATCTGAATCACTTGCAAAATGCAGTGTGTTCTATTTAAAAAAATTGAGTTATGGCCAATCGAAATATTAAGCTATTATGCCACCGTAGCAAATACCTTGTACGACTGAATTTAACTGTTAATATTTCGGATGATACTAGATGATCTTGAAAAACGTTTGACAAGATTGTTTTTATTAATCTGTCACAGTGTGACTGCTGCAGATTTTATTTGTTGTGTTTGCATATGTCATACTTTTCCTAAAAAGTTGAATAACTCTTGAGTAACGGCTGATCCTAATTAAAAAAACAAGACGTTATCATTGAGGCATTTGATGACAGAATAAGAGTATTTAAAAATATACAGGGTTTTCAATTTAAATTATTTAAGTTGGATACTGGTATCCGAAAATGCAACACCCTGTAGAATTGTAGATACTTTTACGTTATGGAGAAGAAGCTAATATACAACTTTCATATTTAAATATTTTCTCTATCTAAAATAGTTACGGTGCAACGTAAAATTACGCACTAATTTTACACCCCTGGTATAATAAAAAGGAAGCAAATTCGTAGATGCCATTTAAGTTCTGATTTTTGTAATTTGCTTCCATTTTGATCCTTTAATAGATATATTAAGAAACGCGATGTCATCGTCTCCGAAGTCATTATAGCCATTAATTCACGGAATATTTTACGAAAATTTTTAGGTTGGCAAAGCTTGATCCGGAATTTTTTCATGCATGTCACTCTTACAAAATGTGTCAAAAACAGGATGCGCCCAGTAGAAAACTTTTATGTGCGCAAATTCACGACCGTATTTTTGGCAATTTCACATATTCCAGGGGGCGTACGTACATTCAAAATTATCTTGATTATCTTTCATTTTCGAGTTTTGTGACAGAATTTAAATAAAACAAACGGCGACTAGATCACATTCTCATTTTAAAATTAATACATTACCAACCGCCTCAAAAATAAAAAATTTTTGTTTAAAAACGGCAAATTACAAAAAATAGCATAAAAAACGTGTTTCATAAGACCTTGAAGCACTCACTCTTTAAAAAACTCGTTTTTTTAAACTTGAATTCGTACTTCATGACTAGTCGTATGAACCTTAGGTTTTAATATACTATAACCTATTACATATTTAACATGAGTGTCATTATAGAATTTAAAAGTTTTATGTTATGTCAGTGAGTATAATTGAAAATTAATAAATAACACGACTTTAATTTGGATATGTGGTTATGGTTTTGAAGAAATAAATTTAATGTAGTAAATTGCAATGGCGGGCATTGGTATAACTGGACCCACATACTTTAGGAAGTTATTAACTCAATTATATCGAGTTAGATTTAAGTATAAACCAAGTATTTAGACTATGTAGCAAGTTACCGAGACGATCGATTTTCAATTCGAGTTACTCTTTGTATAGAATATTCAAAATTTTAATTGGCATTTGTTTATAATGGAAAAATATCGATCGTACTCATCCACGAGAGAAAACAGAAAAAAACATGATAGAGGATGAATCGAACGTTGAACTTATCGATTTACACTATAGGCTGAATTTAAAGTGTAGAAATGGACTATATGTTCTAGACCAGTGGCTTCCAAACTTTTCCTAGTAGGGACCCATTTCAAATTTCCTAAATATGTTTGTGAGCTCCACTTATTTTTATCGATCATAATAGGAACAAAGCGTTATAAAACCTTATTTTAGTTTAAAAATTGTCACGCAAAAATAATATTTAGTCATTAAATATAAAATAACAAATTTATTGTGACGGCCGAGCTTGTGTTTGTATGACAAGTTTGGAAATTCTTGGTTGAGTGTACGTTAAAGGCAATCTCATGGCATCTCGAACATGTATTCCTGACTTTGTTTTGATTTGTAAAAGAGTTGAGAACCCTCTTCCATAAAGATAGGTAGAACCCGGAAGGAAAGCAGTACGACATTAGTATACGAATGAAGAATGAAGCATGCCACATTAAGATTCAGTTAATGAGTTTTCCTGAAATAAGTCACGAGCTATTGATGCATTGCGGAATTCTAAAAATTCATCTTGCACTTCACCGGGAACGTCGATAATGCCCAATGAAGATTTAAATGGGCTTCTTATTACTGCAGCTTCTCGTTCAGATAACTCGGGGAAATAATTTAGTATTTCATTTTCAAGCGATCGAAGGTGATCCATAATTTCCTCTTTTAAATTTTCATTTTCAAATTGTACATAGGCGTTCAAAGATTACATGGTTCCCGAGATTATTTTATGTTGTTTTTTTTTTTAAACTGCAAACTATCCACGATCCCTGTAAACCGGTGTTTTAGACTCTATAAACTAGACACGAGATGAAACGGTGTTCGCGAAATCCGTACTTTGGCCTTATGTTCGACATAAATTAGGGAGTGTTATTTTTATAGAAATCCTGTATCAGATAAATCAATAAATCGTTGTGTTGAAAAACTATTAGTTGTGATAGAAATAGTTTTACAAACAAATAAAGCATTTAAAATTTATAAACTACAAGCTTGCAACCAGAACTGTTCCATCATTTAAGTGTAGTGAATATCTAACTACAAAAAGAGGTCAAAGCAGTAATGCACACGTTAGCGCAGTGATATAATCAGGTGCGGTTGTTGATTCACAAATTAACTGTGCCTTGCACCGTACAGACGTGTTTTACCTAACTCTCTCGTACTGCTTGATTTAACTGAGTATTATCATTGTGTTATACAGTGCGATCATCATTGTTTGACCATGCCGCTCCTAGAACAGTACTACTGTTCCGCATCCTTAAAATGAAAATTGTGCTATACCCAGTGACATAAATGCAGATATTAAAATAAATACTACCATAAATGACAAAAACTTTGGTGAATGACGAATAGCGTATTATGTAGACGTACAAAAACTTCAATAATTGTAATTTAGTCTTTCTTAAGACTAAAGGGAAATTGTTATAAGGTATGTAAAAATTTGGTTAAAAATTATCATTTATTATTTTTAATTGATATTACAGATGTTCTGGATTTCTGGTGTATTAAACCAATACATGGTATTTACTCGTCTAATTCAAGTTTTGTAAGTGCTTTTATATACTAAAAGTAATGTTTAAAACAAATTTTGCTTTTTAACCTCAATTTGGTTACGAGAATAATGTACAGTTTAGAGAGTAAAAACTGTTTAGATGAGCGTTTAATGATCTTTTTGTTTATATTGACATGAGTGGTTTGAAATAGGCAATAATGTATGAATTTTGTTGCCAGGTTGAAAATGAATAATCGAAAGGTAATTCATAGCCAAGGGCGGCAAATTATCTACAATGAGTACCAATTTATGAAAAAAGAAAAAGAAGGAACGATTACAATGCCATTATCCCAATTACAAGAATGTGTTGCTGAAGAAACCGTTCTAGACAAGCTACTAGTTGAAAATGGTCATGCTGTCCTTTGTCTCCCTTTGTACCACTCTGAATTAAATCCCATTAAAAAATCGGATAGCAGTGAGGAATGTGACACTTCAAATGGAAGATGTTAAGCAATTGGCAATGAAGAATTGAAAAAAATTACAGCAGAGACTCGAAAAAAAAGTGTGAATATGTGGAGAGGGAATATTTAAAAAAAGGAGTGATATTGGATGATGTTACCTTTATAATGATATTAAAACATTTAAATGAATTTGTCATTAATCGGAAATCAATGTATGATGTATTTGTTAAATAATATTAGTGAAAACAAATTACATCTATGACTGGTTAGTTTATTATAAATGCATACATTTAACATATTCAGCACAAGTCAGGTACACCATTCTTGCTGACCACCTTTGAATGTACACTGGTGAACATCACAAATACATTATAATGGAAAAAAAGAACTTATTTAACTTAATGCTAGATATCACTTTTGCATTGCATTAATTTCTGAACAAAAACTTATTTCAGATTACTCATTTTGTCCTTCTCATATGGAACTAGTCACCATGTCTAGTCTATGATGTACCTATTGTTTTTTAAGATAACTCAAATCTGTATATATTGATCTAAAGCACAGCAAATAATGAATTAATAATGCATTGTTTTTTTAGATCTCAAACGTGCATGTAAATGAGATCAATTCAGCTAAAGTATAGTAAATAATGAATAAAGATTTTCAATTAGTGCACATATTATTTACATACAAATATAACGATATCGTACATTTTCCACTACTTCCTCTGCAAGTACAGTTGTGCGACCCGTAGATTTTCCCTTGCAAACACTACCATGCTCATGAAAACGACTAACAATTCTTCGAATGTGTCGGCATAAACATCATCATCTAATTCGATGTTCTGAAAGTGATGTTGATATTCTTTAACACATAATCGTACTGAATACTTCCAGTTTCCATCTACATCTTTTTCGCCATTTCGGAAATAAGCTTCCAAAATAAACTTGTCTTGTTCCACAGTAAAAGGCATTATAACCTAAAAAAATGTATTTACGAAAAAGGCATAAAATACACGAATAAATTTACCTTGAAAGTCCTGGTTAATTTATTAATGAGTTTTGAAAAAAACTATTTTATTGTAATACAAATGTAGATAAAGGAATAATTGAAAAAGGAACAAATCTATGTACGTTTATGAAATGTCAATCGAAGATGAAATAAATATTTGTGCCTAATTTCACTAGTAACTTGGAATAAACTTTTGATAACAATTCTGTAAAAAGCAGTTTTTTTTCGGTCATTCATTGTTGATATCCCGGTATATGGAAATGTGTTAAGTGCACTGTAGGCCTGAACATTGTTGAGCAAGAGCATAGTACTTATTAATAATATATTTAAGTTTAAAGTATTGTTGCATCAAATATCTTTGAATGACATATTCCTTTAACGTTTTTGACGCTACGTATATGGAAACTTTAATTTAATCAACAACAAAAATTGATCTCTAGCATTTTCATATATGTTATCAATGAATGTATAATAAAATATACTGTTCAAATAAAGAAAGTCAACGATAATATTACACCAATATGTTCTAACAATTTAAGAGTGGACGGCCCTTTGATAAGTCTCAACTATGTTACTTCAAAAAAACTAACCACTTATCCCTCTTTAGTTCCTCCAGAACTTCTTCTAACGACAGTAGCAGGTTAGATAACTTAAAATGTTATTACTAGAATACTGATTGTTTTAGATCTAAATATGATTTTTAAACGCATATGCATTTGAAGTAAGTGTGGTATTATTTATGCTATAGAATCTACCACTACCTCTGATATTGTTAACGGCAGTGGCCGCTGGTTATGTTTTAGTAAAATGCAATAAATACTAACAAAATGGCCCTACTTATGACGTTTACAACGTATGCCACTTTAAATATTTTAACGTATTCATCTTAAACGCTTTTTAACAAAGATGGGGCTATATATATATATATATATATATATATATATATATATATATATATATATATTTGAATAGTTTGAATAATTAAATATAATTATTTAATAACAATGTAATAATACACCATTACCATTACTTTATTTTTATTCCAGTGCTGTAGCTACAATAACTGTTTAGTGTTTATGTTACAGATACACACAAAAAGGTAAACAATACACTTTCCGTAATGTAATAATAAATACCACCAAATAAAATTTTCTTGAACCAAGTTGTAAAAAACAAAACACGTTTAAGATAAACAGTTTTTTTACATACACATGTTGACATTTATGAGGTATTCGACTTTATGTTCTTCTACCAAAAATGGTTTTTAATATATTTAAAAGATAAACTAAAAACAGAATTGTAATGTATTCAAGAAGCATCTTCAAAAATGGGTAGTTGAAATATGCTTTCATAGTTGAATGAAAGTGGTTTAATGATTGGTTGATTTTCTGTATAAAAAATAATTTTGACTTTAATAACACATTAAATTATGAGTACTTTACTGTGAATACTGTGAATGCTAGTAATGTTCTGCACACTTTGCGAAACTAAATATAAATCAACATATTCAATTAGTTATACTTATTTATTTCTATTTACTTGTCACTGTAATCATTTATGTATTCATTTGTAGTAGGGGAGTGCGGGGCACATTTGACAGAGGGGCAGTTTTGACTAGTTTAAAATTACCGCCTAAAAGTGAACGGCCAAGTCTAATTTTCATAAACGTGGTAGCTCAGATACCTAACCATACTCAGTATAAATGTTGTTGCAATTGAAAAAGTTTTGTGGTTTTTATGCATATTTTTCATAATGATTCCTAAATAAATTTAATTTCGAACGCCTTTTGAATTCAGGTAAGTGTTCTAAAACTGGTTTTTTAGTGGGTTTTGATATTTTAGCTAAATATTGCGGTATTTTCGATAATTTTTGTCTTTCCTAACCTTAAAAATGGTAGCAAATATTTCTGATTTTTACCATCATTTCATTTTAACAGTGAATGGGGCACTTTTAACATAGGTCACTTGGGGCAGATTTGTCATATGTCAAAACTGCCCCACTAATAACAATAATATATTTAACGTTAAAAACACAAAATCATTTATTTATTTTTGTTATTTTGTTTAGGTTTTAGTTGTTAATATGGTGAGAACATACAAGAAAAAAACAAATAGATGTGACATAGACGAAAATGGTATTAAAAATGCAGTCAACGACATACCTAGAGGTACATATTCGTGTCGGCAAGCTGCAACAGTTTATAATATTAAAAGAACTACCAGTCGGCAGGTTTTTACCAATTCGGAAGAAATTTTGTTGGTAGAATATCTGCAACAGTGTTGCAAATTACATTATGGTCTAAACTATTTTCAAGTCAGGTCTTTGGCGTATCAGTACGCCATAAAAAACAATAAAAAAATTCCAAAAGAGTGGACTGAAAATAAAAAAGCCGGCAGAGACTGGATGCTGAATTTTATGAGTCGCCATAAAAAAAATATATCTTTAAGAAAAGCCGAAAATACCAGTTTATCAAGGATTAATGGTTTTAATAAAAAAAGCGTAATGGAGTTTTATGATAATCTTGAAAAAATTTTAAGTACGTACAAATTTGAACCAGTAAGAATTATAAACCTAGATGAAACAGGTGTGACCACTGTATTAGAACAACCGAAGATTATCGCGACTTTAGGGCAAAAGCAAGTCGGCCAAGCAGTCTCGGCTGAAAGAGGGTCCTTAATAACTTTTATGTGAATTATTAATGCTATCCGTAACGTTTTACCCCCTGTATACATATTTTCAAGAGTTCGCTTTAAAGACAGTTTTTTGAAAGGAACTCCTCCAGGAAGTTTGGGATTATGCAATAAATCCGGGTGGATGACGGCCGATCTGTTTTTGGATGTGCTACAACACATTAAAAAGCACCTTGATCCAAAACCAGAAATTGGTAAACAAATTCTAATTGTCATGGATAATCACGAAACACATATATCCGTCCAATCCATAGAATTTTGCCGCTCAAATGGCATTATCCTGTTATCCTTTCCACCCCATACTTCCCACAAAATCCAGCCGTTGGATGTTGGAGTCTATGGGCCATTTAAAGCTGCTCTTAAGCGATCGTTAAACAATTGGATGGTTAGTAACCCGGGTCGAACGATTACTTTATACGATATTGGGGAATTAACAACAGGTCCTTTTTTGGAGTCCTTCACACCAAAAAATATTCTTGCGGGTTTCCAAAAACATGGTATTTGGCCTCTTAATGTATATTCATTCAAAGATTCTGACTACGTGGATGAAGAGAAAGAAACTATCTCTTGTCAAAACATTTCTTCTCCAGATGTCATATGTCCTTCAACTTCAAAAGAAGATGATACAAATTATAATAATGACGAGGCGTCAGACCAGTTAGAGACGACTAGCATAGTTACTCCCAAACCAACGTCAAGCATAGAAATTCAATCGGCATCTACAAACAATCTACTACAAAGTACAGAAAAAAAAACAACTAATATCGCCAGCAATGGTAAGACCATTACCAACACCTAAACCGAGTGTGAAGTCAAAGAAAGGAAGGGAAAAAGGAAAATCAACAATTTACACCGAATCACCAGAGTATAAAAAAATAAAAGAAAGAATAGAGAGAAGGATAGAAAAAGAAGAACAGAAAAAGAGAATAAAAGAAAAGAAGAAAAAAGCAAAAAGATTTTTGTTCAAGAACGACAAGCATCAAAAGAAAAAGGATGATTCGTCAGAAGAAAGCGATGTGGATTCAGTATTCTCCTTAGCTTCAGATAGTTCTATAGGCACTCATTCAATTATGGAGCTAACAGATGACCAGCAAATACAAAGAGAACATTTTGTCTTAGTACAATTTCCAACAAAAACAACAGTTATTTATTATGTAGGACGAGTTGTTGAAGAGGTCAGTGACCAAGAATTTAAACTAAATTTTTTGAGAAGAAAGTTTAACCAAAACAAATTCTTCTGCCCAGATGTTGAAGATAGTGCCGTGTAAATCGAATGGATATTATTGCCATTCTACCAGATCCCATGTTGAAAAACAAGTATTTGGAGTTCGATGTAAACATCAGCGATTACCAAATTAAATAATTAAAGATTATTTTTTTGTTAAATAATTGAGGATTGTTTTATAAATAATTATTTAAATATGGTTTTTTAGTTTTATTATACAAAATACTCTTTATATTGTATCTTTTAATTATATTAAAACTGCCCCATACTGCCTCATACACGGGGCACTTTTGTCATTTTTCTCAGATCAGTATTAATTTTTTCTTTTGTTTTTTGTGTGGAAATTATGAATTAAAATATTTTTTTTCGAATTCAGCAGAGTATTTTTATTATGCTTCCCATATTGAAGAACTTGAAAAAATATTTTTTTTTATTAAAATTAATTAAAAATCAAAACTATGTCAAATGTGCCCCGCGCTCCCCTACTTGTGAGAAGCTACATTCTGACATTAAATAGCGCATTCACGAGAATAAGGCTTTAATTGTACGAGCCCCTTAAGGATAATTACCTGATACGTTAGATTTTTAGGTGTGATGGCAAATAGGATATTACTAAACAAAAATAATTTCCGTAATTGCCGTTAAAAATAATATTTTATGTGAACCTCTTCACGTTGTCACTATAAAAACCGTTATTCCGTCCATTGGTATTTTGAGATGTAATTGATTACAATAATTACATTTCTGAGACCATTATTGTTACCTTTGGGTTTCCTCAAGGGTCCAACTTGGCACCACTATTATTTCTATTATTATTTAAACGATATTCTTTTATTTGTTGATAACATCAAAATATTTTTCAAAATTTCTTTTTTTAATGACAGTGGATCACGGCCGCATCAACTTAAGTATCTAAAAGGTTGGTGTATTTCTAATTACTTGCCCTTAAATGTGTCAGAATGTAAGGTTGTATCTTTCACTACAGCATTTCAAAAATTATAATTACAAACTTACACAATCACATCTTTAAAGGTTTAGGTGTATATTTTGATAGCAGCTTTACCTTATCTTATCACATAAATGAGTTACCTTTGTTAGCAATTGGTATGCTGGATTTTATTTTACGTGACTGTAGAATATTTTCAAACATAGTATCCTACCCGTAAGTGTCAAATATATGCTTTTGACTGTTGGTGTTTATCCCATTATTACATTGAATTATTGAACGGGTTTGATTTGTGTTTCCTTTAATTTAAAAGAGGTATAGTTAGTTTAAGCTTCCTTTATACGAGGACGAGACATTATTACAGAGATTAAAAGAACCAGTGTTACTTTTTCTAAATTTGTTTTAGCTATATTCAAAGTAGTTGCTTTCTGCTATAATCCACTTAACCGTTCTTTCCTTCCACTGATTAAATGCTCCAAACCAAGCAGCTTTAGGAATAATATTAAAATAACACCGAATTGTAGCAACGATCTCTTCCAATGAAAAAACTTCCTTCCTAGTAAGTCCGCTTTTAGTTCAAAAACAGCCAAAAGTCGCACATTGCCAGATCCGTTAAGTAGGGAGGGTATTCGATCTATAGTGTGAGAAGAAGCATTATAGATATGTTGCATAATTTCCTTCTTAGGTACTTTATTAAACACTTCCGACAAGGAGTGTTCGACGTACATTAGCTGTGTCAGTCTTCTGCTCTTCTAGCTTAATAGAGCTCACTAGTACGGTACTTTTACAGCACACAACGTACATAACTTTCTTCATTGCTCGCTGCTTTCTAATTATTGTTGGTGTAGCCTCCTCTTCATGGATCCATATGCGGTTCTCTATCGAGTTGGCATGTCGAAAAATAGTACATAAGTTTCATCGCCTGTTACAATTTTTGACAAAATTTGGTGTCCACCATTCTTAAGCAATGTTATTATCGTGGCAAACTCGTACTCGTTCTGCATTTTGAAAATCTGTGAGATGAAGGTGGTTATGTATGATTGTTTTCACAGACGAGTAGCCAATCCCCAGTTGAGCCTTTATTACGTCGTAACCAGTTCTGTTATCTCCTTCCATAATATTCTTCAGAGCAGCAATGCTTTCCTCTCTCACGCCGATAATGGTACGTCCTGCTCCTTTCTGGTGACTAATTCTAGTTCTTCCACGCTTTAATTCTTTGTACTATCTGTACATTGTTGCCAAGGAAGAGGTCTGATCGCCAAATGTTGACTTCAAACTTTCTTCGCAGTGGTACGCTCTTAAAGCTTTCTTAAAGCCATAATAAATCATTATGCGAAAATATTTTGGGTTAATTCCATCTTTTCACTGCACTACACTTGCGAAACTTAAAACATCTTTTTCAAATCCTATTTAAGATAAATTAGCAAATAAATCCTCAAATTCCAAGTAAAGAGTAGCTCTTACTGAGGCTACAATTTTTGTTTTCCATGGCATCCCTAATTTCTTCATTCTCAACAATAATGGCTTATCACTCTTAATAATATCCACAATAACTTGACTTAACTGGGATGTTATCTTTAACTAATTTCTTACTTCCATCACATAATACACACAATAGAACGAAATTTCACTGTAAAATACCAATCATAAACATATTGTACATGTTTCCAATCATCGAGTGTTGAATTTATAACGAACATTTTGCCCCTATTGGTATTGGTTTGCATTACTGAACACTACATACATGATTAAATTAAGTTACTAGTTAATTTAAATACAATAGCTTTTGGTTAACCCTATTCTTAACAATGAAATGTTTTATTTTTTTTTAACCTTTGTACACTGCTTAAGTTATGTTCGTCACAATTATCCTATAATTGGAATTAGTTATTCTGTTGTTCAAAAAATTTTATACACACGCACGTACGCACGACCACACACACACACACACGCATACACACCAGTACGCCATACGCACTATATATATATATACGTATATATATATATATACTATATATATATATATATATATATATATATATATATATATATATATATATATATATATATATATATATATATATATATATATATATATATGTGTGTGTGTGTGGTGCGTGATGCGTGCTGTGTAAATATTATCCTTTGTGTGATATGAGATTAATTAGCCCACATCGGGTTTATAAGATGAACGTTACGAAAGTATTCACTACGGATCAAGTTTAATGAAACTGAAAGTTTATAGTAGTTCTTGTATTAAGGCTAATGCCTTTCCTAGCTGAATACTAAAACAGTTTAGTGTTTCGATTCATTTTGTTTATTCAATTACAGTTTTTAGTCTCATATTTGTGTATAATTTAAGTCTAGCATAATATTTGTGTTATTTTGTGAGAAGTAAAAAATACATTGGGTCATAATAAGTACTGAATTTTTGTCACGGTTTTGATATATGTGGCCAATTTAATTTAGATTTAGGTGAATAAATTGAATTTACATTGTAACACCCTAAATGAGTGTACAATAAAATGTTTCATAATTGCCTTTGTTGGCTAGCTCAGTCTCTACAGAGGAGGTTCTGTTGGCAATTTTCAACACTGCAGCGTATGTTGGGTTGTCTATGGGAACAAATTAACATAATAAATTTACGTCATATATATTGTCCAATTTTAATTAGAAAAGGAAAATATGGTAACTAAAATAATAATTCTGGTGTACAAAAATTAAAAATAAAACTTCATTCTGTATTCCAATTCAGTTGTCGGGATCGGGCTTCGGATCAGATCGCGCCTGGTCGCAAGCTGTAACCAATTTTATTACACATATGATTCTGTGAATTTCCGCGGGTTTAAATAATTAATAGCTAATAATGTGTTCTGTTTATGTTACGGGGTTAATGGGGACAACTGGACAGTGTATTTTTCTATCAATGTTCTTGGAGAAACAACTACAATTTTTCAATCAGGTAAGATAGTGATTCTGTTACTATGTTTGAAATAATGAATTGTTGAGTAATTAGAAATTCAGATATTGAAATCTATCTGAGTGGAGAAGGTTTAATAAATAGAACATAAATAGTCGAGATTGAATGGAAATCTGGTATATTCAAACAGGTTAGGGTTGTGTCCTTGGCGTATATAAAGCGTTTGAAATGCAAACATCTGATTACTTTCTATAGAATATTGTTTGTTGTGATACAGATTTAATTTAAATTTAACGAATGCTACTAAAATAGATTGGACAGTGTGATATTGTGTAGGGTAAATGAAAACTGTATCAAATGTAGTATATGGAATACAGTGTGAATATTTAACTATAATGTTTAATATAAAGTTAAATAATGTGAATTGGAAGGAGGGTGTAATTAATTATGTTTGATATTTACTCCTAGGATTTGGTGAAATAAAAAGTAGTAAATTTATTCCAATGGTGTTATGTTGAAATTATAGGACAAGGTGATGGATTATAATTGGTTTTACACCAGGTAGCAGGAGTTCGGAAAGGAGCTTAAAAAGTGTGGGTAAGAGAGGGATTGCATTATTTAAGTTTTATTTTGTGAATCAGGATTGATTAATTAACTAATGTTTTTTATAAACCCTTCGTGGTGACTCCGAATGGATGTAAGAAAGGGGCAAGGTTCACATAATTATATAAGGGAAAGATGCAGGGATAAGATTTATAATATGCTGGTAATAGTGTGTTTTATTCGGTGAATCAGGATTAAGTGATTAAACAATGTTTTATATACACACTTCGTGGTTTTAACTCCGAATGGATGTCAGGAAGGGGGAACGTTCTCACAGTTGTACAAGGACAAATTATACGGATGTCACAGTATAGGATTACTTTATAATTGGGGTCGGAACCACCATTAATACTGTTAACAATTTTTTCTGTGTTTCGGCGTTTGAATGGGATCGTGTACGTGAGGATGGTGGTGGCGAGGTGAGGGTGTGTGCGTTTATGTGCGTTGTGAGTGTAGGTGCAGGTGGACGGGCGTCGTCGGGGGTTGGGGATACAACCGTTACGGTAGCACGGTGGCGACCGTGCTTAACCATCGCGGTTGTTAATCAGGTTTTGAAAAGTAATAAGAAAAGAAATTGCTTTAAAGAAAGGCCGGGTCTCCGCCGAAGTGCAGTCTCACACCCCGAGGAATAAAGACTTGGAAATTAGAGGCCCAAATAGAAAAATGCGGAAAACAATAAATTAAAATTAATTAAAAAATATTTTTTATTAGCCAGTTCCTATTGCTTACCCGACGTCGATCCTGTAGTTGGCGGTGTCGGTGTCCTGGATACTTCTTTTGTTTCGTTATTCCCTCCCGCTGTGTTCAGGCGGCTCCTGATTGCTGCTAGGCTATGGCTCCTCTACTGATGGCCGCTTGTTCGTATTATCTGTATGCAAGCAGTGACAGATCTAACTCCGAAGCGGCGAAGATTACGATGCCGGAACGATGAGCGTAAATACGCTAAGTTCTTTTTTGGAATTAAGAGATTTATAATAAAAATCACAAAGGCTCTTTTATAATAAAAATCACAAAGGCTCTTACGTGAGAAGATGCTTACGTTCGATACCGAGGTTCGCACTGCCCTGAATTAGTGAAGGGGAGCACGGTTACTTATAGGGGATTTACTAGGACAGGGAGAAGGAATGGGAAACTGATAGTATTACTAAACAATACTACATTCAGTAGAGGAAGGAGATAGGAAAGAATTTTTGATAGGAATTGATTTCCTAGGATATGAAAACTAATTGGAGTGATTCTAGGATCATTACAACACAAATTAATTAATTGAATAGTTCAAAGTTTAGCGTAGTTGTTTGATAGCATCGTTTTCCACAATTAGCTGTTTATCTTAACATCTTTGAATAATTTATTTATGACTTGTATCTTCTGTGTGTTTCGGTAAATACAAAGATTTATAACCCAAGTTAATAACAATTACAGTTAAAGGGGCTTGAGTACTTGAGTACAAGCAGCGATTATGCCATTTTCATTTCAAAATAATTAAAGGTAGTCGAAATTTCGAATGGTGTCCGTGATTCGGACGCAGTTTAGTAATATGAATTATTTAAATTTATTGAATGATCTTGTGAAGGTTGGACGGAACTTTTTAAAACGAAATGTTCAACTAATACAGATTTTAAGCTCAACGTTTTAAAATTATTATCTTTTCCAAGTTAATATGCAGATTGTTATTGAAGATAATTATTTAAGTATAAATTGGGTAAAATTAAATCCAGTAGAGTTATTTAGAAAAGAATTATCATTTTATATAAGGTTAAGATAGAGTTTAAGAATGGGAAATATAATCACAACTTTGTAGTTGCACATCACTTTATTTTACACTCTATGGTCGTACGAAAGTTCATAAGTAGATTCCTCCATACATCCTATTATCGAGCTAACGTCTGGTAAGACAATGATGTTGGAATTAGTTCAACTATACTACACTGACTACCACCCACGCGATTTAGACTGGCGTGGATCAACCCTGTAACGGTCAAAATACATTAATTTAATAATTATCCGTTGTAAGATTTATACAGGGTGTTTCTAAATTCATGCGAAAAATTCACGAGGTGTTTGCCCATATGAAATTATGATGGGTCTTTCCTGCAACAAAATTTCTTCAGCCTACCCCCTTCCGACATATCACCCCTAAAAGGTCATGAGTAAAATTGAGTTTTTATTTTTTTTTTTCTCAAATTTAAGTGAAGATGGAAACTGGAAATTTTGTAATTCCCGTGCACTCGCAAACCGTCGTTATTTTTTCAACATTCCTGTTACATTATAAGGTGATGAAATATTATTTAAAACCTCAGTTTATTTAAAAAATTTCTTAATCTTAAGGTGTTTTCCTAGAACGAGTAGATTCGGAGAAAGAAAATAAAATACAATACCATGATTTTTATTCTTTATTAAATAATAAACTACGTATTGAGAGAGTAAAACAATGTAAAATAAGAAGAAGATATCACATAGGATATTGCATTTTATTTTTTTTTTTGGGGATCTTGTAATAAATGGAAATAAATTAGTTAGCACATTTTAATAGCGTGCAAATGTTACGCATGCGCCGTGCAATCATTGGTTCATTAGTAAGATACAGAACTAATATGTGGGGTAATTTAGCACTGTCGAAAGTTTCTTTCGTACCAAAAAAAGTGTTAGTTTGGCGTGCCGTGTGTTGTATCACGCATAATTTTTTTACTATATTAATTTTGGAACTAGGTAAATATAATTTTAATTTTGTGATCAAACTCACAGTTACGTACACGACAAATAATTAATGTATTATTATGCTTCTCTACGTGCATTACAAAACACCTTTTGCATCATTTTAAGTGTAAAGTCATAGTTTATTGCTCATTGGATAATCAGACGTCGCGAGCTCTTTATACTTGTTACACAGATATTTTTCAAGTTTTATACTACAGAACAATCACCTGTACACTTGGGTCCTAAACATTTAATCATTTATCGCCAGACATCAAATTTATTCAAAACTATTAAATTTGTAAAGTTTATTGAAAGGTATTTTAAATGCAATAACTGGGATATTCCTAACTTTGCATTGCAAATATTGTTAAATATTTAGTTTTTTAGTTTTTTTCCTATTGTTTCATTATAGTCCGCTAGGTCATAATGACGTTCCCCGGTATAAAAAGACGGTTACGTTAAAGAAATTTGGTTAAAATTGTAATCGTGCATAAATAAATGTATGTGCTTACTTAATATTTAATAAAGTTTGTATAAATGAATGCTGGTGAACATTTTGCCTTTTTTACCGAGGATTTTTAAATATATGTATCTTATTTTTGTTACATTTAAATATTTGGAGAGCACAAAACGTACAAAACATAAACAGAAAGTTTAGAAATCACTGCACGGATAAATGATTTTACGAAACCACGATATACATGTTTAACATGTAAAATATGCTTATTTTGTAGGAATATTTCAAATCTGTTATTAGTACATAAAGCACAAAAGTTTTGGATTCATTTGAATTTTTGAGTGTTGAGTGATCACTCGTTTTATATTGAAATAAATTGTACATTCATACATAGATTCACAATTTCACCAAAAAGTTAGGTATTTCATGCTATTTCTAATTTTCAATCATATTTATTATTACGAATATTACCTCTTCAAGAAAAATGCATTCTTTCGACACTATACAAAAATCACATTAGGTAATAAGGGCTCCTTGGATTTTTTATTACATTTTATAGTGTACATCAACACCAACGTAATAGAGGGTGTCCCGAATTGCAGTGACCGAACTTTAACAGCGTATTCTGCGTACAAAGTAAACCCTAATTTCCTATATAAATATATGTCAAGAAATGCTTCGTTTTCGAAATACAGCCACTGTTTTTTCTGGAAATAAAAATTATTTTTGAAATCTCCATTTAATTTACAGCAAATTTGATCCCTTGGCCTTTTCCGTACACCGCACTGTTTTCGCGTAAAAAAACAAAAACTATTTTCATGCATGGCCAAAATTTTAATTACTTTAATTTCAGTAGCAAAACT
This sequence comes from Vesta saturnalis, assembly GCA_036346205.1. NCBI lineage: Eukaryota > Metazoa > Arthropoda > Insecta > Coleoptera > Lampyridae > Vesta > Vesta saturnalis. The sequence goes on along the minus strand of JARFJB010002370.1, from coordinate 220,256 downwards.
TGTAACACGGCAATTAGAGTTAATTCTATAATGGTACATCATTTTAAAAACCTATTGTTTATTAACTAAGTTCGCAAATAATTTTACAAAATCTAGAATTCACAACTTTCATTAACTTAGATCGTGAAAAATTTTACAGAGCACTAATAAATTATTTTGTCCATTAACGAATAAAGAATTTTAATCTGGACCCAAAAGTTTACAATAATTGCTCAAAATGAGCTCCTCCAATTCGATACATTTTCGGTACCTGCGCTTAACTGAGTCCGTGGCGTTGCATATGAAATTCTTATTGGCTCCCAAAGTTTCACAGACTCGCTCTATCCTTCGAATTAGTTGTTGCCTTGCATCAACTGGTGTCGAATAAACGCGGTTTTTCAAATAACCCCACACAAAGAAGTCGACAGGGACGAGGTCGTAGGAACGTGGTGGCCAGGCTCTAGTTGCTAATCGCCAAATCCACCGTTCTGGATAATTATTATTTAACTACTCACGATTTTCAAGCCCAAAATGCACGGGAGCCCCGTCTATTTCAATCCAGATTTCGTTTCTAAGACTTAGGGGAATATCTTCTTGATATTCAAATAACTCATTTTGCAGGAAATCATTAAATAATTGTCCATCTAGGCATAGTGGGGCCCACAACAAATTCCAGTTATTACACCACACCAAACATTAACAGAAAATTCGTATTGAAATGCTTTGGTGCGTATAACACGTGGAATCTCATCTCATCTGGCTGCATCTGAAATGGCTTCCTGTGATCTTGGCTCAAAACGTGATTAACCTTATTTTTATAAACAAAAACGGCATTTCCTTGTAAATGGTGAGCTGCTCCTCGTAGGCTTAATGTGTTATTCTTGTCAAACTTATTTAAAATTACGTTTGAGGTCGTTCATTTCTTCTATCTTCATTTTTTGGCTTCCGTTTGAGCCCAAAAGTCCTGGACATTAAATGTGTTTTAATAAAATTTATAGTTAGACTGATCTTTTCGTACAAACTGTAAGTATCTGAAGTTTATTTATATACAATAATTTAATTCTAAAAGCTCATCTATCATACTTTGAAGACATGTAGCAACTGTTCAATTGTCATAAAAGTGCAATTATGGCATACCAAAATTCGACAGTAGAGGAATGATTGTCAATGCAGTACACACGTTGTTCAGAAATTATGAACTCAACGAGAATGCAAGAAATGAATATCGGGGACCTATCGTAAACTTTAGGGAACACATTAAAATTCTTTATTCGTTAATGAACAGATAATATTTCACTATCTAAGGTAATGCCACCTGTGAATTCTAGTTTTTGTAAAATTATTTACGAACTTAGTTAGTAAAGAGTAGTTTCGTAAAATGATCTACCTTTTTAGAAATTGAATTAACTCTAATTACCGTTTTACAAGTTGTGCAACTGAAATTAACATTAATTGAAATTTTAGCGATTTGGCCATGCAGGAAAATAGTTTTTATTTTTTTACGCGAAACCGGTGCGTCGTACGTAAAAATTGAACGGGTCAAATTTGTTACAAATTAAATGGAGATTTCAAAAATAATTACTATTTTCAAAAAAAAAAATAAAATAATGGCGTTCAATAACATTCAGTTCAAATACTGTAAGGGCGCCACTGGTAGTCATTTTAAAAAATGTTTTGTACCAAAAAATGTTATTTGATGCTCGAAAGATGTGTATTTAATTTTATAGAAATATCTAGCATGATATGAAAGATATGATGAAAAATGATTTTTTTTCTTAAAATTTTAACACCCTATATTTCGAAAACGAAGCATTTCTCGACATATGTTTATATAGGAAATTAGGGATTATTTTGGACGCATAATACGCTGTTAATGTTTGGACACTGCAATTTGGGACACCCTGTATATCTCATTTAGTCTACCCTTTCTGACAGCAAAACTAAAATAAACTAAATTCTAAACAAAACACAAATTTAGAGTTCATTGATAATCAGTATTTTCTTTTATTCTTTTAACCTTTCAGTAGTCGCGCCCAGACTGACGCTCCGCATGGAGTTAAATTTTCAAATATTTCGGAAATTTCTGCCTGCCTCAACCCTTACTCCACAGTAGCTTCCTAAAATAGGTTGCTTTAGTATCGTACGGACTGCTGAGAGTCGGTTGATTGTGAATATTTTTATTAACAATTGCAGAGTATGAGTCCGCGTGCGACTGCTCACGCTGCTGATTTATTATAATAAAATCCTGTGCATATACTGTTACGGTATAAATGTTCACTAGGACAAGGTAAAAGATAAACCTGGTTTTTGCACGGCTAGCTCGGCGTGCGGATGAGGGTCTATTGGGACAAAGCAGTCTCGTCTCCATAGTTTACGCTATCTACCAAAGTCAAAATCGGAATATGACAGGTTCCGGTAGGCGCCAGGATATTCTAAAAGAACACACCAGGGTGTTTTAAAATGCGAATTAAACGAAGGTACGCAGTGGTCCGAATACCCAACTTACCACACTTACCAAATCGTAACGTCGTAGCTCCGGTTCCGCAATACTGCTTCACCTGAAAAGGCTTCAAAATCTGCACCTTAATCTGATCAACTTACCACCGTGCAGCAATATTCAAATTCAATACAAATCTCTAATGTTCCCCTTACGTTAAATTACTCCCTTAAATAAATCAACATAACACATACTAAACTGACTTCAATTCAGTTACAACTCTTGTCTAAACTTGTGAATTACGTCACGTTAACTTAATCTGGCATAAAACAAAACAAAAACAAAACTCCAACTTCTCTTAATACAACTCGGCGACGCTTTTCTATTTGAGCAATATATCATCACCCTTTGTCAAGGCTTAATATCAAAATAAATATACCAAAATAGTAACTAAGTTAAACATCTATTAAATCAAAATAAATAAATAAAACAATTAAAATTTAAACAGGTCAATTTGAATATAATGGTAATCGTATCTTCTTAACATTTACCTCATTGAATTCTGGCAGTAGCAAAACTATCTTAAGCTAAATTGTATTCAAAGAAATTCTATACATTTGGATTACTCCAGCACGTAAATCTTATATAAACAACTGAATAATGAAGGTAACATTTTATTTACCTCCCTGCATAAAATGTTAATGGTATCAAAAAACAAAGAAAACAAAACACCTTAAATAGCTTCTAAATAGACAAAGGAAACTGTCCTAGAACGTTAACAAAATGACACAATAAATTCAAAAAAAAATTACTTCCAACAGGTTCCTTCGTTAACACACTTACATAAGAACACAATCAAATCTTATTCTTTCAAGTCGCAAGATCACCAACAGAATGTAAATTACATTACCTAAGTCACGCAGGCAAATAGGGATGATCTCTCATGACAACGTCGAATACGGCTCGTGCGGTCCACTGTATTACTGCTGGTCGATGACACGAAGCTGCCTTCCCAGGTCTCTACCACGCATTCAACTTGATTTTCAATTAATTTACAATGATGTCTCGTAATTTATTGAAGCAGCATTAACTATTTTAAATCCTCTAATAATTTCTTTTAACTCGTTTTACACAATCTTAAACAGTACGTGTGGTGGGTGTTCGGTCACTACGTTCACCTAACTCTTAGGAATGGGGTTCTCTAATTATATCTCGTTAATCACGAAATTCAATAGTCCTCAGGTTCGCACTACAAGAAAACACGAACCAAATTTCTACCATAAACGCACTCGAAGATGCCGTTATTCTCCAATAAACTAAATTAATGCGCGAGCCCGGTTGAAATGTTCTTCACAAAAAATCCCAAACTTGGTTATATTCGACTAGTCTTCAAGTCCTCAACGCTACTCCTTAACTTTCACTAGGAGCTCGCACAATGATGAAACTCCCAATTCCGATAATTCGACGTATTCCTACACGCACGACCTTACGCTTCAAAAGCTTAAGACAGAATCTCTTCTCATTCAAAATTACTTTCTCGCCATATTAAAAAACCTCCATACAAATTCATTCAAACAAACCAATCAACCATTAATTTTAAAATTTCCACCCTAAATTTACGATGATCTCGATTTAATGCGACGAAGCTGCCCTTCTGCACTTTCCTTCGACCCGACACAGAAATGTTACTGCAAAGGAACAACCAATCGCCCACATATTACGCACATGGATGAAAACCAACATTCCGACTCTCCAACTGTTCCTCTACACGAATGCGACAGTACGGCACCGATGCGATAACAACGCTTCTGTAATGAAACTAAAAAAAATCAAATGAATTTATCTCAATAGAACTTTACATATGATTCGGGCAATAAACTGAAGATTGTACTTAAAATTCCAAAAAAAACTACACTGACTTTTCTTAATGATAATTACATAACTACACCAAAAAACGAAATTCCTTAATGCACATAACACATTCCTAAAATTCCTTTACATACAGCGTGACCCATTCAAGCAAAACATTCATTCTCTACAGTAAGCTCTTAAACAAAAAATATATATACGGAATCTAACTAAGTGAATAAAATTACAAACAAAATTACCCAATACGTATACAGGGTGTTCAAAATACCCTGAAAATACAGCTATGCGAACTGTGTCCGCACGCGACTACTAATGTTCACAAAACAGGCGCCACTAATGGAAGGTTAACCATAATAATAATCTACAAGGGTATAGTCTATCTTTAGGACTACGGCTGAATCTACTTTATTAAATTTTGATTAACTTGGTAAAATTAACACACCTAAGGTTTTTTTTTTTGTTACTTTACAATATTTTTCTTGTTCTTCTAAATAAAGTGGGCATGCTAAATTACCTTTACAATTGCTGAATTTCTAATTATATATGTAGCATTGAAACATATTTTTAACGATATGCAGTCATTTCAATTCCACACCATCTAATCCAATTTAATGTTTCTTAATTAATAAAACTCTGCATACTCACCGTATAACTATAATTAAATTTCTGTTTCTATTATTGAAATTTTTATAAATAAATTTTGGAGTAATTTCACTGTTTGTAATATATAAAATTTGTTTCCATTTCATTTTTAAAACAGCCATTACTACTCTTGCAAATAACGTGATTTTAGCTTTGTGAGCCAGTGTCAATAATAACGTTACCATTAGCTACAGTTTTAAAAGATTTTGTAATGGAATTTTCAAAATCAGATATGTTAGTATTTGTTACGTCAATCTCATTACTACTTTTTTTATGTATACCTTCAATTGATTCTCCGTGGTACGAATTTTAGAATTCTTAAAATCCACTTTATCTTTCAATTTATAAAAAACGTTCCTTGATTATTTATGGAATCTAATACACTTTTTGTTAAATCTTCCCTTAAATTTACACTCTTCCGTGACATTCAACCAGGGCTTTGAACACATTTTTAATAATAATATTTACATCTCCTAACTCTTAATTAAGAGAAAGTCACAAAATAGAAATGTCTTTCTGAATAAATTAATTAAATATTAAATTATAGAGAATCTGACATCCGGTTCCTGCCAATACAAGAATTGAATTAAATTAATTAAACTCCTAAATTTATATAAAATGTTATAAACCTCTTCCTTTTGTTATTCACATATCCTAGCCGTTTTGGAATTAAATAGGTGTATAATTGCAGTATTGTTCACCAGGATGTTATAAGTACTGGGTCACTTGTTATTGGTATCCACTGTATGGAAATTACTGATGCCTGTTGGGTTTATTATTGCCTTTGTAACTTTATACTAGAGGAAGTATTCCACTTTCCAATTCGTGAACATATTATTGCATGTTAATGTATTATTTGCACTTACAATGGTTTATTGTGGAATACTTGAAATCCAATTTACTTGAACTCGGCTATGCTTAGAAGATATTGTTCATAAAGTCTAAATAATTTTGTAACAAATATTTATGTTGTACGCAGCGATATTTTTTTCTCATATTAAAATCAAATATCAAACTAGTTATTTTAGATCGGTACAAGTGCTTTCATTAAGTAAAATTTTAATTTTTACCCATATTTCGTGGAATTTATACCATGTTTGTTGTTTTACCTTAATGATTTGTGACTATAACTACTCTTCTCATGATAACGATACATGTTGTATCGAAACAATAATTAGAAAAAAGAAAAGGTGGAATTATATTATATTTAAATCATTGGTGTTTTCACTATGGCTTAGAAAAAGCAATTTTGGCTCAATTAAAAGTTAATGTTAACGACTAAGTTTTCAAAATAATAAGATATTATGAAACTGTAAATTTTCATATTCAAATGGCCGATGAATTGCCGAAAATTTTGTCAAAGTGTATGAGTGTTTATTGCTTCGATATAAATTCATGTCATGAAGCAATAAACATGATTAATCACTTTGACAAAAATTTATGCAATTCGTCGGCCACGAGTGGTATTTAAAGGACTATTCAACGAACAAAATTGACAGTCAATTGACAAGTCATGAATTAATTAATTAGTTTTAATTTAGAACAAGTTGCAGGTTGTATAGTGGTTTCGATGGTAGTCGGAGTCTTTGACGAACAAAATAAACGTCAAAGTTTATGTCAATTTGACATCTTACTGAGGGGCAAATAAATTTTACAGGAAGAGAAAAAAATTGTATGGACTATTCAACTCACCCTCTGCATGTGAACTATCAACCTATTACAATTTAGTATTTTTTATATTTGGACCAATGAGAGCACAATTGTGCAACAATTCCTAGGACTTGGCTGGTGATGAAGCAAATAAAGTGAATGTACGATTTAAAAGTATTGGAAAATTAATCTCGTCTAAGACAATAGTTTTGAAGTGAAAAGAAACAAGGTGCTTCTTTCTGATGGAGACACTCAAAAAGATAGTTCTAAGAGTAGAAAAACTGAAGAACACGCAAAATCACGAATAGATTATAACGCAAGTCCTTCAAATAATGAAGTTTCCAAAGAAAATGATAGAAACATACTCAATACATCCCAAAATAAAAAAAAAGTGAAAGAAATTCTATAATGCAGGGAAAAAATACTCAATAAGGGTAACGCAAACAACGTCTATATAAAAAATTTGGAGGCTGAAATTATAGCCGAATGGAAAGCCAATGACTGCAAATTGTTCTTTGATCATGACTTTATCGATGATTTACGTAAAGAAATTCTAAGGTATGCTTCTCAGAATGGCGTTTTATTCACGATATCTACTGAACTATTATTAACTAGGCATCCTGATACTTTCAGGATATCACCTTTTACCATCGAGAAGAATATACTCAGAATGTCAAAGCTATTCACATTCATATTTGGTTAGAAACACCATGACAGCAACAATAGATCTGAACAAATTCATAGACTTTTACATTTTAAGGAGAATAATTTTGAAGATAAGGAAGAGCGATTTTTCAGTTGGTAAAGCAATGGAACCGTATTAAAGTTTGAACTCGATGAAACAGTTTATCAGAGGAACACCCATACGGTTTGATATTAAATTTTGGTGTGTTGCTACACATAAAGGGTATGTGACAAAATTCTCACCTTATAGTGGTGACAAAAATCATTAGGCAGCTCAGTGACAGAAAAACTGTGTATGGGATTTTTAACTCCAAAGTCATCCATTTGTATAGGTTTTACATAACTAACTTTTCATTCAAGACACAAAATGAACAAATAAGTTGCATTGGAACAATTAGTTACTGTGGTAACAAATATATTCACGCCAGAGTTGCTAACTCAAGATAGCTGCAACAGGTTGCAAAAGAAAGATCGAAAAGTGATATTTTTACGTCAGCGCACTGCTGTCCAACTCTATAATTAAGGTATGACGGGTGTTATACGCATCCGTATTCGATCAAAGAAATGTCATTGGCCTATATTCAGGTGTTTTCTCAATTATACCCTCTTAAATGTGTGGCTGCTCTACCGCAACTTAGAAGCCGTTCTCCTACTAAAACTTCATAGAAGAATTGTCGAAGCACTCCTTTCGGCACCTGATATTCCAGCTCCACAAGGATTACGTCGAAAAGCATCAAAGCGTGTAGCAAATGAAATACAACTAGGTAACGTTGGCCACTTCATAACACAGAAACGCAGTGGAGATGTGATAAATGCGGAAAGTGTGCTAAATTTCGATGCATAAAGTGCAAAGTGGGTCTGTCATTAAACATTTAGATACTTATTTAATACTTTGCATAGAAAAATGAGAATATATCAAAAACTGTTAACTTTAGGCATATGTATGGTAATAGTAATTTGTAATTGCAAAACAAAATACATGGCCATCCATTTAAAATTACTAAGAAAATAATGTGCTTGTGTTATGAATTACCCTGTATACAATTTAATGGATATTAACAAAATTAATAAATTTTTAGAAATTTTGACAATCATCCAAAAACTATGACTGCGTTAGACCAATGTTCTTGTACTTCTTTTTAGTTATACTGAGCGTTGATCTTGTTACGATTTTTATAGAAAATTGCTTATAACTTTATAAATACTCTGTATAACATATAATAACTCTATATTGTTGTAATGGGGAAGTGAAGGATTTTAAATATAAAGTAATATATATATATATATATATATATATATATATATATATATATATATATATATATATATATTGTGTGTGTGTGTGTGTGTGTGTGTGTGTGTGTGTGTATATGAATAAAAATGTAAGATTGATTTGGTGCAGAGTTACAAAACACTTTGCAGAGCTTATAGCTGCCTACAATTTTTGTAAATAACTTTTTTTAGTATCTTTTATTATAACGGGTGTACTGAGCTTTATCACACTAATCAATCACCCTGTATATAGAAGAAAAAACATTAGTTTGCGTTTGTTGTGCTGTACGAATTAAGTTGCTAGTATCGTTTTATATAATATATGCGATGTGATGACGTTTGCTGGTATAAATGGAAATTGCTTTACTTCGGTTATTATTATACCTTCCTTACGAATGTGAATATATTAATTACAGTTTTTATTAACTTGTGTCCTTCAACAAATGAATACCGACTTATTATATTATGTAAGGTTTGCCAAGTATGAATTAAAGTTCATCTTGATTAAATACGTTACGGGGTGTATAACAATTTTAAACGTTTGTCGGATTAAAATTAATATTTCTACTAAAAAAAATGGCAACAATGTTACCTCGGAAGTATCCTGTTTTTGTAGAAGATAATGGCAACACTATATATTTGTCGCGGAAACTATAGACCTTTTGAATTACTACGACTAGTGTAACAGTATTAACAGTACTTCTTAAGTTATTAGAATAAAAAAATGTATATACTTTAAACATTTCTTGTGCATGATCTATAACATAGAAGCCGGTCGAGATAAATAAATATTTTTCAATTTAGTACTTCTTGAATATTCTATTTTGCGTTCATAATGCTTCTATTACGATACGCGAGTGACGTCATTTATGTATCGAAATATGGCTCATTACGATATGAAGAGTGTATTGTTATCGGATTGGTAGCACTGTCAAACTTTCGTAAATGTCAATGTAAACACTTAACACACAACCCTTTAGTTGTTGAATGGGAATTAGTGGTACCTGTTTGTTACAACTACTAACTATTATTTTGAATTTGAAGCTATAGAGGGATGTTTTACAATTACTCTATTTTGTAGTATATTCATGGGAATAAAAAATATGGTATGGTACGAAATGTTAACAATTTACACGTGCATAGAAGGGTTTTGTGTAACACAAGATGTATTTATCATGTATTTGGACTTCAAGTAAGATTATGAGGTATCTTTGTTAAATGTGTTATCATTTCTTCTTTGCAGGGTAATTTGACAATACATTTATTAAGATGATAACATATACAAGTTGGCGGGCGACGTAATAGTTCCTGGCGCCAGTTTTAATAATTTATGTGCTTACTGTGGTAGAAACACCGCAAAAAAACGAGTAAAGTCTAATAAGTGCCTCAGTTACTATCATGCAGCTGTGCCAGGAATAAACTAAAAATTTCTAATCAGTTTGATAATGATAATATAAATTGTTGTGAATCTTTGAATAACGACGATATACTTCAAGATAATGAAATATTTGAATTAAACAAAAAACCTAGTGAAATTGAGTATTTGAAAACTATAATAATAAGTAAGAATCAACTGATCTCAATCTTATATGATAAAATTAAATTATTAGAGGAAAAAGTTGAATTAATTGAAAAAAAAAACGTTCCTTTAGAAAAAAATCCCACTGTAGATGAACCCGCAACGAATGGTAATATTGACAAAAAGATATCTAATATAGTCCAAGTATCTCGAACTTTACAATAGTTTTAAAATTACAATTGATGCAAATAAAGTAGATCTGATTAAAAATTGTAATATGTGACCAGCAGGGGTAACCATTAGTAAGTTTTTTCTGCACCTCGAGAAACGAAAAGAAAGGGACAAGATACTGAAAATGAGCAACTCAACTGAAGAGTAAATATAGTGACAAGTAATTGTATGTTAACTGACAAGCGTCATACGCAGTGGTCTTTGTTACACCTTAATATTCGAGGTGTTCTCAACAAAAGTTTTCTTCTGGAAGTGCTTCTGAGGGAATACAAAGTAAGTGCACTTGTGCTTAACCGAACACTGCATTTTAAAAATGGAAAATTTTAATGTGGTAAATTTCTCTGGTTACAGTAGACTTTCCGAATACTGTAGGTGGAGAATCTCATATACGTGGTGGTCCAGCTATTTTTGTGAATAATATGTTTAAAGACAAATGCAAAAGGCTGCCAGCAGTAGATAAATTAAGTGTTGTAAAATCATTTGAGTGTTATGCAATTTCTTTTAATAACGATATTTGTGTTGTCTGTATTTATAGGTCACCAACAAGTGATCTGAGAATTTTTTAATCAGCTATGTTTGCTTCTAAGCTATGTGACAAACAATTTTAAACACATTATATTAACTGGGGATTTAAATATAAATAGCCTATCGGAGAATGATAAAGATGTAAAATGGCGATTTCAGATTCTTAACGCTTTTAGATTTACACCTGTAATCAATGAAGTTACCAGAGTAAGTGTAACTGTCGGCTATACATCTCATAGTAACATTGACTACTCAATTTTGATCCTGGTTTGTCGGATCATCATGCACAATTAATATACTTTACTCCAGAGATAAAGCATGTCCATAAAAAAGAAATTAAAACTATTCTTAAGTAACTTTGTCCCTGAGTATTCCGACAATGTAAATAGAGCTTTTGAAAATTTAATAAACAATTTCAATGCTGTTTTGAGGTTACTTTTCCACTAATCAAAAGATCAGTTTTATGTTGTTCTATAAAACAACCCAAGTTTATGTCAGATGATTTACGACAGAAATACTGTGAATTTCGTAATCTAATATACTTAAGAAATCAGACACAATGTCCTGTACTGAATAAAATGTGCAGATATATGAGGAATCTGTTACTGTCAAAAACTAATAGTGAAAAACAACAATATCTCTTAAATGAAACTAATAATGCTCCAAACAAATCAAAATGTTCATGGAATATTATTACAAATCAAATTACAATCAAGAAAACATACAACTTAATTACGAAACTAACCTATACACGAATACAACCGAAGTAGCAAATTTATTTGGAAATTATTTTTCTAGACTATTCTTGTACACTAACTAACACAATGTTCTTCACACCTACATGTAAAGGTGAAATTATAAATATTAAACAAAGTTTCCAAACAAACGTGCTACTGGGTTTGACGGTGTCCCGATAAGTTTAATCAAATCTTGTAAAGATTTGATTGCTGATCATTTAGCTTATATAATCAATCTCAGCGTATGTAATGGCGAGTTTCTTGACACACTAAAAATTTCAAAGTCAATTCCGATTTATAAAGGTGAAGGAGAAAGTACAGACACTAATAACTATAGAATTATCTCCATTGCTAGTATTTTTTCAAAAATTCCTGAAAAAATGATTAGTGATCGACTACTAACTTTCCTAATTGAACATAAAATTTTATCTGAAAGCCAACATGGTTTTCGCTCAAATTGTTCAACCACTACCGCTACAATTGAACTTATACAGCTTATTAATGATAAGCTAGAAGTAGTACCCGGGCACTTGCCCCACTCCTTTTTTTTACGTCACAAGCCCTGCCCCCTTCGCTTTTTTACACATCCACGTGGGGGACCGGATTTTCCACCCTTATTTTTACACGCTTACGTGTGAGACCGCATTTTCAACCCTTATTTTTATAACCTCGTGTGAGACCGGATTTTCCACCTTATTTTTACACGCTTACGTGTAGGACGTGTTTTTCACCTATTTTGCACATCCACGTGTGAGACCGGATTTTCCACCCTTATTTTTACTCGCTTACGTGTAGGACGTGTTTTTTCATCCCTATTTTGCACATCCACGTGTGAGACCGTATTTTCATCCCTAATTATTTTACACATCCACGTGAGACCGGATTTTCCACCCTTATTTTCGCACATCCACGTGTGAGACCGGATTTTCCACCCTTATTTTTATATACCCGTGTGAGACCATATTTTCATCCCTAATTATTTTTACACATCCACGTGTGAGACCGGATTTTCACCCCTATTTTTACACATCCAGCGTGACACCGTGTTTTCAACCCTAATTATTTTTACTCGCTTACGTATAGGACATGTATTACCCTAATTTTTATTATTTTTTTGGGGTTAAACCTTATGGCTGTATTAAGGACCTTTTGACGGATAGGACTTTGTTAACGTGAGGAACTGGTCCTGGTCTTGGTGCTGGAGCTAGGGATAAGTCTTAGAGTTTGGCCTTGGTGGTGGAGCTAGGGTTGAGTCAGGTCTTGGTGGTGGAGCTAGGGTTTAGAACTGTATTTAGGGTTGGACCTGGGGCAGGACTTGGACTTGGTCTTAGTTATTTCTGATGGTATTAAGGCCTTCTGGTTGTAACCCCTGGAGGCCAGGCAATTGTACGTGTTCTGACTGAAAAAGATTTTTATTTAGTCTATTTAAACGAAACTGCTGATGGAGTATCTGTTAGTATCGTTTAGCGGTTCAAGATGGAAGGTCAGTTTAAGCACCCTTTTCGGCGATAGTTGCAGGTCCGTCGGGTGTGGGAAATCGTATTTTATCGTTGATTTTCTAAAAATATCGAAACAGCTTGCGATACAGGTTTTGAAAAATTATCTGGTTTTACAGTGAGTGGCAGCCTTTATTCAAAGATCTCTGTGGAGTTTCAAAAGGGTTTACCTGATATGGATCAGTTTGACGGGGAAAAACCTGTCTTAATAATAATTGACGATCTAATGCGGAAACTAACGGCTCTGTGGTTGATATTTTACAAAGGGCTGTCATCATCGAAATTTAAGTGTGTTTTCTTAACGCAGAACATATTTCATCAAGGACGAGGACAGCGAGATATTTCTCTCAACGCACATTACATAATTTTGTTTAAGAACCCACGTGACAGCACAGATACATCATTTAGCAAGACAGATTTCGCCGGACAATCCAAAATTTTTAGAAGCCGCGTACCAAGATGCTACTTCAAGCCCACACGGGTATTTATTGTTCGATTTAAAACAGAATACACCGGATGTGCTACGTTATAGAACAAACATATTCGGGCCTCAGGTATCTGTCAGGTATATATAGCGAAAAAAGGATTTAAGTCTCACAGTCATAAAGATTACATCATATACGATGGCTGACGTTTTAATCGAAAACACTGATATCCTACATGCATTAAGTAATTAAGTAAAAGTCAACGTGACGCTTTATTGAAGTGTTTGGATAGTAAACAGGTAGAGTGTATTTGTGAGTGTGCACATAACATTTTAAAAGGTCGTGTACCTCTGTCAGCTGATCAGAAGCAGCGACTCTCTCAACATAAGTACACTTTAAGACGCCTGGCACAGAGAGGCGAATCTATAAAAAAGAAGAAACAGTTTCTTGTACAGAAAGGTGGTGCATTTCTACCACTCCTGTTAGGACCATTACTTGGTGGAATTCTGGGTAATCTGTTTCAATGACCATGGACCACATTGTGAAGAAGATGATTATTCTACCGTTGGATTTTATACAGCGCTTACAGGCACCAGATGTTACACAAAACAACATTTTAACGCAGTTGGGCAGCGATATGGATAAAGTTTTAAAACTAAAATGACCGATCATGACAAATGGCAGCAGTACAACCAAGTTCTTCAAAGGTATCTACACTTTTCCAATCAGTTACGTCAGCCCACCAGTATAACAATTAGCGGTGACGCTGCTGTATGATATTAGAGATTTACCGCAACGCAAAGGTCTGACAGACGACGAGATAGTATCAACGCTTCCGCCTTCATATAAGAGAAAAGGCGCGAATTTGTTACATATACTGAATACGAACAGCGATGTTTTTGGGATAAAAGGGTACTGTCACAATAAAAGGCGAGATCATACCACATTCCAACATTATCGATCTGGTTCACGAGACGTTAAGAAAACGAAAACCACAAACCCGCGCGGTTGGCGTCAGTTTGCGACGTACATTAAAGAGATAAATATACCACGAGCGTTTATCGGAGATACGCAAAGGTATGATGTTTCTGCATCACCCAGTGCTGAACGGACCCTCACAACTATAGGTGAGAATTACGATGCTGATAGTGAAACGCGAGAAACACCAAGAAGAATCTCTCAAAGAAGAAGAGGACTTTCACTAGATTGGGATTCGTGGCGGCCATAACATGGATGCTGTATACTATGATCCCCTCACCCAGCAGGGTTCGCTGGTATAACACCTTTAACTAATGCTGTAAAGGGTAGATATGGTGAAGTAAAAACTGGCTGCAGGCACAGGAAGCTTATACGGTACATAAACCGGTCAGAAAAAGTTTCCACGAAACAAATATATAGTGAGTAACCTTTACGAATTGTGGCAAGCGGATCTTTGTGATATGCGGACTTTAAGTAAACACAATAGCGGATACAACTACATACTAACGGTAATTGATGTATTTAGCAAGAGGGCGCGAGCACGAAGACAGCCTCATCTGTAATTGAAGCATTCGCGGATATTCTTAAGGATTGCGACAATACTCCGGCAAATCTACAGACGGATAAAGGCAAAGAGTTTGTGGCGAGCAGTGTACAAAACTTTTCAAGAAACAAAATATCAATTTCTATGTAACAAATAACCCTGATGTAAAAGCATCTGTAGTTGAAAGATTTAATAAAACATTGAAAACAAGGATGTGGCGTTATTTCACTTACAAAAATTCCTACAGATATATTGATGTACTCGAAAGACTTGTGACTGCCTACAACAATAGTCCTCATTCAAGTATAAAGATGGCCCCGCGGCAGTAAACGATAAAAACATTTTGGAAGTGTGGAATAACCTGTACGCGAGAGGCTTAGGTCCAGTACGCCATCCTAAATATAAAGTCGGTGAGCATGTCAGAATCGCCAGAACTAAGTACACCTTTGAGAAGGGATATGAAACGAATTGGAGCGAGGAAGTTTTACAATTAGTGGTGATAAAAGAAGACCACCAGTTTATAGAATAATCGATCTTAATAACGATCCTGTTGAGGCACCTTTACGAAGAAGAATTGCAAGTTGTTACGGTTGATAAAGATACTCTATTCAAAGTCGATAAGATTCTAGCGGAGAAGGGTCGTGGGCGAATAAACAATACCTGGTCAAGTGGCGTGGATACAGTGACAAATTTAATAACTGGGTGTTAGCTTCGCAGCTGAGAGATATATAAAAATGGAGTTTTATCTTACCTTATTGAGTAATAGCTCTATGACGTATTTTCCAGGTAATATGACGTCAAGTTTTATTACGCAACTGCCAAAACGAATAAGATTAACGGGCTCGTGGGTTGTAGGGATATCGGAAATTCAGTACCCATGTTCTTTTGCCGCTGTAAGTGCAACAGATAATTTAATTTATTATAGAACAGAGCCACCTGACGACGAGAACATGTTAGAAACGATATTAAAAAAGGCCGCAGAATATTTTCAACTCGACAACGAGAAGATCATTTATATTGAAGATGGCTGGTACGTGATACGATTCGCTTCGGGAAATTACGCCAGCATAGAAGAAATTATCAGCGAGCTAAATAACCATGTACTAATAAGTAAATTGCTAACAATCGAGTATCATAATCTAACTAAACGCGTCACTACGAAATTAAAAACTCGGCTCGCTATTCGGATTCTCACAACGTCTAGCCTTACAATTGGGTTATCGACCGTATCAGAACATAGCTATGGAACATACCCCTCACCCCGCTAGCATATGGATAGGCTTACCAACTCAGATGTTTGTTTATTGCGATATCGTTGAACCGCAAATTGTGGGTGATGTTTTATCTCCGCTTATGCGTATAATAAATATTACTTCAGAAAACTATGCTTATGGGGTCATAAAGATGTGGTTTTCGCCTGCACACTACATACCGGTAATGACGCGGAATTTGAAAACATCGAGATTAATATAAAACAGATACAGGTGCTGCAATGCCATTTGAGTTTGGAACGTCGTGCCTGAAGCTACACTTTAAGAAAGTACAATAATGGTTTGCCCTTACCAGCAATATTACATGAATCAGGCCGGTAACGGTATCGGCTCTATTTACAGAGGTGTGCCCTATCAACGCGGTCATGGAATAGGAGCTGGTTAGGCGGTATATTTAGAAGTATAATACCGTTATTTAAGTCTGGCGCAAAGGCTATTGGTAAAGAAGCTCTTAGAACAGGTGCTAATATTCTTGGTGACGTCATAGAGGATCGACCTATTAAGGATTCGTTTCAAGAAAGATTTCACGAGGCAGGTAGAAACCTTAAGCGTAAAGCCGACGAGAAAATCGATAAAATGATGGAGGGTTCGGGTTATAAAAGAGTACGTCTGGCTGATAATAATCAGTCTCAACTGAGAGCCGCTGCTAAGAAGAAGCCTGCTTACGACGATATATTTTCAAGATAATGGCTTTTCTACATGCACAATCGTGTGAATGCGTCAAGTCCGAATTGGATTTGTTCGCTTTACCAGCGACGCAGACAAGTATCGAGAGTGGTGAATGGATATTTTACAAGCCCTTATCAGCTCTGAGTGATGACGCCCCAATAGAATTTGTAGTCCCCGGAAATGGAAATGATTATATAGATTTAAGCCAGACTATGCTGTACATTACAGCTAAAGTTCTAAAGCATGATGATACAGCACTTACAGACGCTGATGTTGTAGCACCGGTAAACAATTGGATGCATTCGCTTTTCTCACAGGTGGAGGTTTACTTAAATCAGAAGATGGTGTCACAACCAAACAACACCTACGCCTACCGTTCATATATCGAAACGCTGCTAAATTATGGAAAGGAGGCCAAGAGTTCACATCTAGGATGTACCTTATGGCACAATGATACAGCTGGACAGATGAATACTGGGAAACGTTAATAACGGTTTCTCGAAACGTCAAGCACTTGCGGCTACCGGTAAACAGATAGAGATGATTGGTCACGTGCACTCGGATTTGTTTAATCAAGAAAAGTTTCTCATAAGTAGTATTGAGTTAAAGACTAAATTTGTACGATCAAGAGATACCTTTAGTCTAATGGCGGCACACGCTTCAAATTACAAGACGCGAATTATAGACGCTAGTTTACTGGTGAGACGTATGCGAATCAATCCAACTATTCTAATTGCACACGCTAAAGCTTTAGAAACAACAGCCGCAAAATATCCTGTTACAAGGACCGACGTAAAAGTGTTAACTATACCTGCAGGTATACAGCGAAAATCATTGGATAATGTTTTCCTGGGTCAGTTACCTAAACGATGCATCGTAGGCTTTGTAGCAAATAAAGCCTTCAACGGTGACTACCCCTCAAACCCGTTCAATTTTCATCACTGCAATATTAACTACATGTCATTATATATTGACGGACAACAAATTCCTTCGAAGGCCTTACAACCAGGACTTTACAGCTAATGGTTTATACGTAAGAGCGTACCACACCTTATTCTCTGGTACGGGTATTCATTTTTGAATGAAGGTAACGATATATCAAGAAGTGATTATCCCAACGGCTACTGTTTAATGGCCTTTGACCTAACACCTGACTTGTCTGCAAACGCTAGCACCACTGGAATTTAGTTAGAAACGGCTCCCTTCGGCTGGAAGTCGGGTTTGAAGAAGCGCTCACCGTAACCGTTAACTGCTTGGTGTATGCAGAATTCGATAATGTGATCGAGATCGATAAACATCGGAATGTCGTTGTGGATTTTAGCTGTTAAAAGTGGTAGCTCTAACCTGCAAGCTTCAGTGTAGCAGCAGCGATAGAAGATGGACGCATACTTGGACATGCAAGGGTTTAGCGGTGTTAACAACGAATTCATACCGAAAGAAATTGCCGTGGTTACAGATCAGGGTCGTTTATCGTTGATGCTGATAAAACCACCGCGAGGCTACTTTATATCAGGATCCATGTCACGACAGATAAAATTTATGGAAGATAATTATCATGGCTTGAAATGGTGGTGGGGTCATGTACATTACAACAATTTCCGTGAGGAGCTGTTGAGAGTGTTGCGCCCATTTAACAAGATTCACGTTAAGGGTAGTGAAAAACAACAGTTTTTAAGGTTTCTTAACAAACCAATAGTAAACCTGGAGGAGAGTGGTTGCCCGTCGATTAAACAGTTGAAAAAGGAAGCAAAAGCATATAGCTGTTTAAGTCATAACATCACTGATCCTATGTGTGCACTGGAAAACGCATTACTACTAAAGACTGGACACACCAATTCCAAAGATGTATGCGGTACAAGTGTTGAGATGCTTGAAATCGATCACCAGCCACAAGAAGAATGTGTTTCGGCTTGTATGTGCTTCTAATCAATTACCGAAACACGCACCTCGACCGTGTGCAATTATCGTAAACACAGATCCTGCAAACAAGCCAGGTCAGCATTGGACCGCTATCTACATTGACGAGAATGGTTATGGCGAGTATTTTGATTCCTTTGGACGAGCACCGCAAGGATATCATTTACATTTCCTAGAGAAGAATTCGATGTTTCGTATACAATAAAAAATTCTGCAGGATTATCATTCGGATGTGTGTGGATTTTATGTCTTAGTGTTTCTGTATTTTAGATTAAATAGTTTATCAATGATTGATTTTGTAAATAAGTTTTTACTACATGTTTAATTGTAAATGATGAGATAATTAAAATATTGTTTAATGCCTGTTATCCAGTCATTCTATTCTGATAAATAAAATATATTTAGTACCTTACTTTTTAATTAAGAATTGCGTAATACCTACTGTTTTTTCTTTTAATTCGGCATGTGTGTTTTTAAAAATCGTATTATATAAAATTTATTATTTAACGTTTTTAAAAGAAATTATATTAATTGGTTTTTAGACTATTAAATTAAATAGAATTATATAATTACACGGTAATTAGTAAACGTGAACAGTGATTTCTTACTACATATTTTAAAACATTCCAAATACTTAATATGGTTTTATAAAACAATGTGTGTCCGTATACGAATATTTTCAAAACAATTTTATTTTAAGGAAAGGTAAATGCATGTTGCTGTAAGTGCAATAAAGACAATGAGATTATTTGTATATTTTACACTCTAATTATAGGTGGTTTTACACAATCTAGAAAGTTGTTCTTTAGTTTGACATGCAACACAAAGCGGTGACTATCACTCAGTGCCTTAAAAACGTTACAGAGCTGGTAAGTGTGGTGTTAACCCTTTATTTATTTACAGATTTTTTAATTACAGTTAACATCTAAGCATTAAGTTTCTTTAAAAAATATTAAGGCGTACAACATTCTTAGCGGACGGATAGATATTATTTCAATGCAAGTAAACTATGTTTTTAATATGCGTTTTAGAAAACACAAACTGTTAATGTGATTAATTAACTTAATAAAAATGTTTTTGTTTCATTAGGAATGCCAGTAATTTTTTATAGTTCACTGAGGATAAGTACGCAATTTACAATAAAAATAAGTGTTCTATAATTAAATTTTACTGTCATTCAAATTCCCCCAAGTATGATTAATCCTAATACAACTGCTATTTTACATCATTATTAGAAACGTTTTCTCCAATAATAATCTTTATACAATTTCTAACATTGTACGCGTGTGCAACATCCAGGGTTACAACCAGAAGGGCCTTAATACCATCAGAAATAACTAAGACCAAGTCCAAGTCCTGCCCCAGGTCCAACCCTAAATACAGTTCTAAACCCTAGCTCCACCACCAAGACCTGACTCCAACCCTAGCTCCACCACCAAGGCCAAACTCTAAGACTTATCCCTAGCTCCAGCACCAAGACCAGGACCAGTTCCTCACGTTAACAAAAGTCCTATCCGTCAAAAAGGTCCTTAATACAGCCAAGGTTTAACCCCAAAAGAAATAATAAAAATTAGGGTAATACATGTCCTATACGTAAGCGAGTAAAAATAATTAGGGTTGAAAACACGGTGTCACGCGTGGATGTGTAAAAATAGTGAAAATCCGGTCTCACACGTGGATGTGTAAAAATAATTAGGATGAAAATATGGTCTCACACGGGTATATAAAAATAAGGGTGGAAAATCCGGTCTCACACGTGGATGTGCGAAAATAAGGGTGGAAAATCCGGTCTCACACGTGGATGTGTAAAAATAATTAGGGATGAAAATACGGTCTCACACGTGGATGTGCAAAAATAGGGATGAAAAAAACACGTCCTACACGTAAGCGAGTAAAAATAAGGGTGGAAAATCCGGTCTCACACGTGGATGTGCAAAAATAGGGGTGAAAAAACACGTCCTACACGTAACCGTGTAAAAATAAGGGTGGAAAATCCGGTCTCACACGAGGTATATAAAAAATAAGGGTTGAAAATGCGGTCTCACACGTAAGCGTGTAAAAATAAGGGTGGAAAATCCGGTCCCCCACGTGGATGTGCAAAAATAAGGGTGGAAAATCCGGTCTCACACGTAAGAGGGTAAAAATAAGGGTGGAAAAACCGGCCCCCCACGTGGGCGGGCTTGTGACGTCAAAATCCAAGATGGCGGCGACAAGTGCCCGGGTACTACTGCTAGACAACAACGAATATGTGTACGGAATATTTTTCGACCTTGGTAAGGCGTTCGATGTAGTTGACTTATCTTTTTTGAAAAGTAAGCTAGATAATATGGGAATTAGGGGCCCAATTAATCAATGTATCTTTTCATTTTCAACAAAGATGCATATTCAAGCCAATTTGATATCAAAATGGGTACACCTCAAGGAAGTGTATTGGGTCCGCTATGTTATATAAACGACTTGCCCGATCACATACCCCAAGGACAAATATTTATGTATGCGGATGATACCACTATTGTTGTTGCAGATAAATGCCCTAATAAACTACAAAACAAAATTATTCAAGTATTTGATCAATATAAACTTTGGTGCAATAGTAACCATCTAATTATAAACTTTCAAAAAACAGTTTGTGTTGAATTTTTCAATAAGAAGAGGGTTCCTCGTGCACTAAAAATTAACTTTGACGGACCTTTATCTGTAAGTAACGATGTATAGTTTCTAGGTACAGTTATTGATAAACATCTCGATTGGGCAACTGACATCGAATGTACCTGTAAGCAAATTAACAGTAGCTATTTTTTGATGTTTCGATTAAACACTATTATTCCGGCAGACAAACTTATTGAGGTCTACTATGCTAACGTACAGTCCATTATTAATTACAATATTGCTGGGTGGGGACAGTCTACACATTCAAATAAAATGTTCCTTATGCAAAAGCGTATCATTCGCTTAATCCTGAATCTATCCTATAAGCAACATTGCAGGCCCTATTTTAAAGAACGTAAAATCCTGACTGTACCTTTTAAATATCACACGTAAGAAACCAAATCACCAATTATTATGGGGTGTAAGTTACATAATTTATTACGTACTAAATTTTTAAATACTACTAGTGTAAATTTCAAGAAGCAATTAAACATAATGTTTATTGTATTGAAAATGCGTTCTACAGTGTGGAAGAGTTTCGTCAATATATATATATATATATATATATATATATATATATATATATATATATATATATATATATATATATATATACATACTGCAGGAATAGCGATTTTATGTATCTTGTGCATCCAAACTTATTGACAGGTCTAGTTACTACATAATTTAAATGTAGAATTCTAACTAGACAAATAAATTATTATTATTATTAACCAAGCAAACCCCGATATTATCAACACTGAAACAAATGTACACAATCTTTTATTCAATTGAAAGATGTAGTACTACATGTGTATACACCGTGTCCAAGATAAGGATGCCCACTGTGGGGATCTCGGAAACGGTAAGAGATGGAAGATCGGTTAAATGGAACAAAAGTTACGCATTTGAGAGGATGTATTTATGGTCTTTGCAGAACTCGAATATCTCTTAGTTTTTGAGATATTTGAAAAAAATTTCATTTTCTGATTTTCGTTTTTATTTTTTTTTGACCTTATTTGAAGAGCTATCAAGAAAAGAAGAGCACATTTTCATTGCCACTTTTCTAGCTTTACTTAATGCTGTTATTCAATTTTTGATACAACGTTTCATTTGTTAGCAACCATCATCAACTTTATTTTTTTAAATAAAGGAAAAAATTAATTTTGCCATATTTAAATTCTATCCTTAATTCTGAATTCAACGATATATCACAGTTCCAGATTTTTCAAACGATATATCACACTTTATATTTTTGATACGTTTCGTATGAAAAAATTCATATTCAATGTAAAACATGGAAAACATACAGTTAAAACTAATACTAGAAACATTAGAAAACTGTAAAATTATAAAATAATGTTTTCTCATTTTCTAATGCCTGCTGCGAATAAAATAATTCACAAGTATGTATTTAGTGAAAATACTATTAATTAAACAGTTACAATACATCTTCCGTCGTACTGATGCATTTGATAAAAATAAGTTGGCTTTGGATTTTGTTTACCTACCTGTCATAATTGATTGTTGTCCGTATTACGTTTGTTTGGTGGTCTTTGAGTTAATTACATTTTGTGTTTACCTGAAAACAATATGGTAGGAGTACATTTTTCAAATAATGAAAAATTCGATATACTGACGTGTTACATTTTGTGTCAACGTAATTGTTCTGAAGCCGAAATAATGTATTTAAACAAATATCCAGAAAGGCAGTTAATCCAAAAGAATATGGTGCGTTCAAGAAACCTGTAAAATCTCGCAAAAAAACCTTCCAATGAAGAAAAAGCCAATACTGTTTTATTAGCTGTAGCGGAAAATCCAGAGGTTTCTACCAGAAAAATTGAAGAGGCAACTGGCATAGCCCATTTTACAGCTCATTCTGTTCTAAAGAAGGAGAAAGTACATCCATATAACTTTAGAATTTGCCAAGGACTTCGACCAGGTGACCCAGAAAGACGTAGAATATTTTGCGAATGGTATACACGTCAATCTCAAGACAATGAATATTTTCCGAATAAAATAATATGGTCCGATGAAAGTATGGTTAATAATAATGGAATTTTTAATCGTAGAAATGCTCATTATTGGGCAAGAGTAAATCCACGTCTGTACAAAACGGCCAAACACCAACACCGTTTCGGATTTAATATGTGGGCTGCTATATTGGTCCTTTCATTTACCACGAGTCCTTAAATTATGAACGTTCCCAAATTTTATTACAAAATGAATTAGAGGTAGCTTTGAATGATTTGCCTTTCCAAGAAGTTGAAGGTTGTTGGTTTATGCAGGACGGTGCACCAGCACATAATTCCAGAGTTGTCAGAGAATACCTGTCAGTTAGATTTCCAGAAAGATGTATTGGCACTCATGCAAATGTACTGTGGCCAGCCCGTTCTCCAGATATAACATGTTTGGATTTTTTTCTTTGGGGATACATTAAAAATTACATTTATGGAAACGATATTAGTTCTCGAAGCGTTTGCTAGTATAACTCCTCAAATGCTGAAGAATGTTCTAGATGGTACAGTTAGAAGATGCTATTTATGTTTAGCGAATAACGGGAATCTTTTTGAACATCTTTTGTGAGTTCATTAACCTTTAAAATAAATTTGTTTTTTATTTGTCTATCATTTAAAATTACAAAACATAATTTTGTAATTATTTTACGGTTTCCTAATGTTTCTAGTATTAGCTTTAACCGTACGTTTTCGATGTTTTACATTAAATATGAATTTTCTCATCCGAAACCTATAAAAAATATAAAGTGTGACATATCGTTGAATTCAGAATCAAGGAGAGAATTTAAATATGGCAAAAGGTATTTTTTTCGTGTATTTAAAAAAATAAAGTTGATGATGGTTGCTAACAAACGAAACGTTGTATCAAAAATTGAATAACAGCATTAAGTAAAGCTAGAAAAGTGCCAATGAAAATGTGCTCTTCTTTTCTTGGTCTTACCGTTTCCCGAGATCCCCATAGTGGGCATCCTGATCTTGGACACGGTGTATAAACGGTTCCTTTCAGAATTGAAAATACTCCCGATGACAAGCTCGAACACATTAATTAAATGACATGTCTATGAACCTACTAGAAATGAGTAAGGGAAAGTCCTTTGTCTAAACAGAAAGGTTATCCTACACTTACGTATCCTAACTAACAAAAATATTACAAGTGTATTTAATTACTAACTTAGAAACTAAATAATAAACATGAAAAGAAACCTAACCTGATCCTTATTTTGATGTTAGATTGTACAATTGTTGTATACTTTTATAGTTACATTTGAAGAATCATGAACATTTATTTTAATTTTAGATATGTTTTGACTTATAATACTCTGTCCTATGTTTTGTTAAGTTGTACTTGCATAAATGTTTGACGTCATTCTTGAATGGGCAGAAAGAATATCAGCAACTGCAACTTTTCGGCTTTCTGATGTGTCTATATAGCCTTCTGCAACGGTCTAGAGCTTCCAACCCCCGTGCGGCTTAATTGTGGTCAAATCTGCACCACTGATGCCAATCGAGTAACACTAAAACGTCGGAAACAATACCCAGTATACAGTATGTGCGAAAATTTGCTTAACAAATGGGACTTTTCTTCAATATTACGTTCTGCGAAAAATTCCTTCAGCGGATAAGTTTTACTTGTCCTAAAACTTGTTTAACACCAATCATATCAAAGTTGACGTGCACACTATACAGAGTAAAACATAAAACACATATTTTGTTTAAGAGTAAAGTACCTTTAATTCAATAGGCAGAAAAATTCTACTAAAAAAAGATGTTAAGAATTAAAAGCTATCTTCAGACTCCTATGACGACTTTGGATATTTTGAAATTTTCCGAGATTTTTCTGACTATTCAACTCACTCTCTCCATGTCAACTATCAAGCAATTACAACACTATTTTTCATATTTGGACCAATCAGAGCACAATTGTGCGACAATTCCGCTAGCGGAATATTCCCGACAATTTTTTTCTCTTCCTGTGAAACTTTAATTGCCTTCCGGTAAAATGTGAAATTGACATAAATTTTGACGTTTATTTTGTTCGTCAAAGTAATGCAGACTCCGACTACCATCGAAACCACAACCTGCAACTTATTCTAAATTAAAAGTAATTAATTAATTCATGACTTGCCGATTGACAGTCAACTTTGTTGATTGAATAGTCTTTCAGATACCAACCGTGGCCGACGAATTGCATATATTTATGTCACAAAGTGCATAATCGTGTTTATTGCTTCAATTGCAACGGCATGAATTTATATCGAAGAAATAAACACTCATACACCTTGACAAAAATTTTCGGCAATTCATCGGCCACTTGAGGTATTGTATATGAATATTTTTGTATTCTGCATAATAAACATATTGCAAATGTATTCTCGACTGTCTGTAGCACGATTTATTTGTCAGTTTGACAATGTATCCATAATGTGAATTAAACAGTCAAAGTAATGTCATATTTATTTACATACTCGAAACTTATTTGAATGAAAATGAAGTGGAATAATCAAGAAAAGGTAGAAATAGTTCTAATTGTTGGAAATAATTATCGAACAACATGACATGCTGATGCAGAATTTAATAATAATATTCCCGAAAGATCAAACATCCCCCATGTAACTGTGGCTCATGTTATGGGGAATTTTAGAAACTGCAATACGAAATTTTTCAATGAACCTGAACAACTGAGAATGGATGATGACAATCTTGATGGAAAAGAGTTAGACATACTACTGACTATTCAAACAAAATCGCAAGCAAAGCATTAGATAAACATCCCGGACTTTGAATGTAACCACCACGTTTACAAGAAAGATACTAAAGAAGCACAAATTTAAACCTTTTTAAGCCAAAATTTGTTCACACTTTAATGGAAAGAGACATGAATCAGCGCTTGGATTTTTGTGTATTGCTTTTAGGATGTTTGGAAGATGATAGAGATTTTTTGAAGAAAATTTGTTTCACTGATGAAACAGTATTTACAACAAACGGCATATTTAGTTTTCAAAATTCTCGGTATTGGAGCACTGAGAATCCACATTGTTCAGCAGAGTGTCGTAGCCAGTACTCTGAAATGGTTAATGTTTGTGTGGAATAATATGCGACAGGTTACTTGGACCATTATTTTTTGAGAACAATATCTATGGTGACAATTTTTTGAATTTTCTCAACACAGAATTTGAAAACGTTCTGGACGATATCCCGCTTGAAGAAAGACATCAGATGATTTTTCAATGAGATGGCACCCCCGCACATTTCCGCACACGCAATTTTCCTAAAAAATGTATCGGTAGGGCTGTACAAAATGATTGAAATTTTTTTCTTGGCCTCCAAGATATTACACATCTCGATTTTTTGTGTATAAAACACGCCCGCGAACTGGGGATTAACTGAAGCAAAGAATAAGAGAAGCCTGTCAATCCGTTAGCATAAAATTGAATTTCAAACAGCTTTTCTCAATACAATCTTTTTCTATCTCTTGAAATAAAGGTACTTTACTCTTAAGCAAAATCTGTGTTTTATGTTCTATCCTATACAGTGTGCATGTCAACTTTGATCTGATTGTTATTAAATAAGTTTTAGCACAAGCAAAACTCATCCGCAGAAAGAATTTTTCGCAGAACGTAATATTGAAGAAAAGTTCCATTTGTTAAGCAAATTTTCGCACACAGTGTATAGCTCGGGATTGGGCAATTTTAAGAAGTCTGCAATAATTCTAGGTATTTTACAAATGGTATAGACACCAATTGGTACATTAATGCAATATCCATTACGGAATAAAGAATCGTTGATGAGTTGTAGATGGGCGTAACTAGCATACTTTTTTATTAAGGTAGTCCAGATTTTATCAGAGACAATAAATTGCCTCATCACATTACGGACTGTGATTGCAATGAAGTTATCTCTATATTCGATGTCGTCAATAGCCATGTTTGTTAGCTCTTCCCTCCAGCATGCTCTATTATATCCCATCATCAGAACAACCCATAATAAAACGAGGAAGCTTAGCAAGAATTGGAAAAACATATAATTTTGTTCGTATTCTAATACATGAATGTATAAACAACAGCATAAGACGAAAATAACTTTTATCACAATGTATACAGTAGCTGTTGTGATGAAGACGTAAACTTACTTTTATCGCTAGAGGTTTATCATCGGCTGGTTCAATAAATTTGTTAACATCATCATGTTCAATAATTTTGAATTTTTTTGGTACGTAGCCTTCAGACAATTTTCTTAGGAGCGCTTTCAATTTTAGATATTTGGTAATATTGACGCCCTTTTTAATGTTTAGGAATGATTTTATCATTAAATATATTGACCATAATGACAAAGAACTTTTCTTTTTGCTCAACATTTCGAAATAGGCCATTAGTACGTTTTCTGAAATGTTGAGTACATTATTTTGTGCACACCATACTTCAAAATTCCAAAATTCCTTTTCGTATACTTTTCTTGAGATGTTTGGTAATAAATTGTCGTGCAGTTTCAAATTACCAGTTCTACCAACATAAACGTAAAAGTAACAAAATTGACAACTTTGTAATCTGTGATATCTGATAACTAAAATGCCTTAATTCTCTCATTTTAATGCAAAATAGAAAAAATAGTATCAGAAACACATTTCATAAGACGCTTTACCGCACTCGTCGTTTAGAAAACTGGTTTCTTATATACTATTTTTTGTGTGATGGAATTATGTTGAATTATTAATTAAGAAATTTACGGAATTATCTAATCAGTATATTTAATAGACATAGTTATTAATAATGAAATCGTAAAACATGGTGTATAATTAAATAATAACAGTTTCAAAGCTATTACGACCTAAAGATTATCCCAAATTACACAACAGGTGTTATGATTTAACCTAATCCTAATCACCATATCTAAAGAGATGGGCTAGGTAAAGCTTGTTAGTGACGGTGTTCTTGCTTATTATGATTTCGTAAGCTAAATAATCATTTAAAAATCTATTTAGTTACAAATGTAATACATTGGAGACGTAATTTTTAGATAAATTGATATTGACATATATTATTAGATACTTGACTTAACCATAAACATATTTGAGGAGAATTTAATTAATCTAAAACTAACAAATGCAAATATATTTGTTTATGTCTACAAAGAGTAATTAAATGTGTTATTCAATTTCAACAAACTTTGGCATCATTTCGGTAATTACAAGTATAAAATAAACAATTTATTTGTAGTTACATACCCAAACGTAGAAGTTTATTATTATTTGCTTTAATAATTACTTAAAATCAACGTATAAGTCTACTTGAGGAATTGAATTACGTTGTAGCGTATTTGAACAAGGATTTTGCTCTAATATTAACTCGGTTATACAGAAAGCAATTATGCTTGGGGATCTTCATTGCAGTGTACTTATTTAGAAACTTTAAAACCTACCAAAACGGAAATGACTTCTGGTTTTAATTGCTTATATTGCAGCATTATGCGTGCTAAACTAAAATTTTATTTGCATAATAATGCATCATTTATATAATTATTGAGGTTTCAAATATAACCAAATGTAATACGTAGCCGAACTTTCTCAACCTATAGCATGAAACCTTTAAAGTTTTTAAAATAGAAAGTGTTTAAATGTTATTTATTACATTAACCATTAACAATTTTATTAGCCCTCGACGTTGCAAGTTGTAATTTCGGTTAATCGTTGTAAATTAAATTGTTAACACTTAAATGAGACATTCCTTACTACCCAACCCTTAAACATAACATCCTTTCATGTACGTAATGCCAGTAATACAAATGAAAACAAAATATTATCCCCTTAGTTGCCTAGCGGAAACTTTTAGTCGCACTGCATACTCGTTTATGCTTTAACTGTGGTCAACTATTTTGTCCAACAACGGATTTAGCCTAGTAGTAGATTGTAGAAATTATTTGTTCATCAGAGCGTGCTACTATAGGCGAGGATTAAATTTACGTATCTTCGTAAACTTTATCGACACTGTAATATTTGATATTATGTTTTACACAAAAAAATTAAAATTTTGTTAATTTTGATTCGGTCTTAATGTTATAATTTATTAGGTGATGTGGGTTGCCTGTACACTGCAGTCGTGATTAAACTTCAAACAATGAACTCTTTTGCAATGCTTTAAAGTACCTCCCACAATATCAGAGAGTAATATATTATATAAATTATGTTATTAGTGAAATAGTGTCGTTTTTGCATGGAAGCGGCAAACAGAAATCAGTAGCAAACCGGGCTAATTTAAACGAAGGTGCTGTAAATGTGCCACCTGCAAAATATTGTGTTAAAAAAAGACCTTCCGTTAAACGGAAAACGACAAACGGCCCTTTAACATTCGAGTTAAGCCTGATAATCAGACCACTCATAGACGTACGGTTGGGACTTCAGTGTGTTGAAAATTGTATATTTGTATATTTTACATACCTTATAGTATATGCCTTTAATAAGTATGCCACTGACCTGTCGCTGCCAAGATGATTTGTTATATCATTAAATGTTAAAATTTTAATTTTGTATCGAATTAAGTAGTCAGGGTATCAACAGGAATGAAGAGCTTCTGATGAAAAAGTGTAATGTGTTGAATAATACGATTTTAATCCATTTGTGTAGGTACGTTTCGAGAATTTAGTATTAACATAATCGTTATTAACCTCTTCTTCAGAACAAAACTAGTACATAAGAGTTTTTTTTTTTTAATTTAACATCTTTATTTCAGCATGCTCCATTACAATAAATTAATACTACATGCATTACGTTACTTATGTTACTATTACAATAATTACATATGTTTGACATTTGTACAAAGCAAATATTTAAACATATTTAAATTGGTAATCAACTTAAAACCATAGTATGGTGGAAATAGTTAGTTACCCAACAAGATTGTGGTAATTAAAGAATTATTAATATTCTAATTCTACACAATAGTGTACATAAATTATAATCTAAACTTATTACAATGTACTGTTAATTTGACACAACTATAAAGTGATAAAAATTAAATATGTTAGTAAATTAGCATAATACAAAATTGTAATATTTCTAGTTCTACATAATTAAATAGTTGTAACTTAAACTTTTTTTCTATTAGATTACAAACCCTCAAAGTTGATAGCATTAACAAACTTGTAAAAGGCCTTTGTGTAAACAGATATTAGTCATGTTTTTCTACTGGCCAATCACCCCCTTTTACTATGATACTATTTTTAAAGTGCTTCTTGCACTAGATAGTTTCGAGCAATCAAATAATATGTGCTCTACTGTTTGAATGGCACTACCACATACACAATTTGGGTTATTGATTAGATTAAGTTTATATAAATAAGATTTTAATTTACCATGTCCGCTTAGTATTGTAGTTAATTTTGGATTTATTGGTAGTTGCATTTGAAGTCTTTTGGTTATATTAGGTAGAAAGTCTTTAGTTAGTACACCTTTAATAGTCATATCCCACTGATTTGGCCATTTTATGTTGTTATCGAAAATGAGTTTATTTAATATTGCTGATTTAGGTAATTTGGAGTATATAGCACATTCTTCTGGGAGTTGTGTTGCTTGTTCAACGAGCAAGTCAGCCCTCTCGTTACCTTCTATTCCAGAATGTGATTCTACCCACTTAAAATATATTTCCCATCCATTATTTTGCATTGTTTTAATTTTTATCTTGATTTGATCTATTATATTGTTATGGTTCCAAATATCTTTTAAACTATCTAAAGTAATCAGACTATCAGTATTTATAGTTATTGTCCGGTTTTTCTTTCTTAAATTTTCAACTTTATCAATATGTTCTAAACTTTTATATATAGCTAATGTTTCTGCTTCATTATTTGAACAATAATTTTTTAATCGATATTTAAATTCTTCTTGAAGGGAGTCGTTGTTATAAATTGTCACTCCTAGTCTAACACTGTTATTAATTTTATTGCCATCAGTAAAAATTTGAAAATTTGTTATATCTGTAGAATTATACATTTTCATTTCCGGAATATCTGCCGGGTGTTGCCATTTATTAAAAGGAGTTGAAGTATCAAATTGATCCATTTCGCAATCTGGGAATTTAGTAAATTTATTTAAATTTTAAACTTCAAACAATTTTAAAACAATTGGAGTTTGTCCTGCAATTACACATGATCCATCATAAGAAATTGTACGACATGCTTTAGTTATTTTAATGTTTATTAATCTCTGTAAGCGTTGTAATTTTATTTGATTAATTTTCTTTTTTAGTGCTTCTTCCCAAACCGGAATAGCATAGATAAGCAATGGTAAGATGGCACCTTTATAAATTATGGAGAGCACTTTATGATTTAGACCCCAGCTACACTTCGCCGATCTTGGTAACATGTGTATAATTTTTAAAGATTTTTCTGTTATATGCGTAACATGAAGATTAAAATTAAACTTACAATCTAAATAAATACCTAAATACTTGAAATGAGGAACATTTTCTAGTAATTTGTTGTTCATATATACTTTAACTCCTTTCTTACGGGATAGCTTTTTATTTGTCACAACATCACTTTCGATTTACATTCATTAAAACAAAGTTTATTCATTTGAGCGCATTTAGAAATTTTATCTATTTCTAAGTTCGCAAAAATTTCGGCAGCAATGGCAGTTCTTCCTTTAACCAGTACTAAAAGATCATCAGTAAAAGCTATCACTTTAGTATATCGGGAATATTTTAAGTTAAGGAGAGAGTTGTACTGAATATTCCAATATAAAGGACTAATTATTTTTTCAGTACATTCATAATTAACTTGTAATTTAGTCCTTCGATTGCAAAAGAAATCTTGGCTTAGTTTTTTGGACAATTAGAATCTTTAAGAGCATTTAAAATTGCTGGCCACCAGGCCGAATCAAAAGCGCCTTTTACGTCTAAGCTTATAATAATAACATCATCTAAAGTGCCGGCTTGAGGTTTAAAACCAAATTGATTAGGATTCATCAAATTATTGGAATAAAGATAATGTGATATTCTATTTACAAGAAGTTTTTCTAGTATTTTTCCTGCAATATTCATTAAACTTATTGGTCGAAACTTGGATGGAACCGGACAGTCTTCTTTACCCGGTTTAATTATAGGAATTATTAATGATTCCTTTTTTTTAAGAATTCGTTATATAAGGTGGTAATAAATAAAGGAAACTGCATAAATAATCTTAACCAAATCTCACTACTTATCCCATCTTCCCCGGGAGTTTTCTTTTTATCAATTTTCTTTATAACCCCAATAATCTCTTGTTTAGTAAAGGGTGAGTCGTTTACAATAGTGATACTTTCTTTTAATCTTTCTCTCATAAGAATGTGAGTGTTGTCATCTGTTTCATGTTTATCTTCCTGAACAAACTGATCAATAAGGAAATTCAATGTATCTGTCAAATTATGTGTATACGTTCTTTGTCTTTTAACAGTGTAGTTAGGGATGTTTTTTTACACAATTTTCCTACAGCTATTTTATACACAGCATTCCAAGGGTTGGATTCAGAAGTCAAGTTGCAAATTGTTTTCCAAGAATCCACCTTTTCCTTAGAAATTTGGGTCATATATCTCTTCTTTTCATCTAGATATACATTTTTACGTGCAGTT
This sequence comes from Vesta saturnalis, assembly GCA_036346205.1. NCBI lineage: Eukaryota > Metazoa > Arthropoda > Insecta > Coleoptera > Lampyridae > Vesta > Vesta saturnalis. The sequence goes on along the minus strand of JARFJB010002370.1, from coordinate 187,146 downwards.
CTTAAAATATCATTATTTTTGGTTTTCTGATACCTTCTTCTAAGCGCATTAACCCTTTTCCTCATAACTGTTAATTCTAAATTCCACCAAGGAAGGAAGGAGCAGTTCTATTCTGATTTTTAGATATTTTGAAACACATTTTACACGTCTTAATTAGAATTTTGTGGAATATATAAATCTATGATAAATTACAGAATGAATTTTCTTTTGAAAAATATCTATCTTAAATCTAATTAGGTTGTGATCAGAGCAACTTTCTTCTTTACCACAGTCCCATTCGCTAACATTATTTAAAATTGTGTTATTAGTTATTGTCAAATCTATCCAACTACTTCCGTTAATAGAACTAAAAGTGGGAACTTCTGTATTATTATTAATTATGTGTAAATCATTTGAAAAAATAAATTCCTCTAACTTTTTGCCTCTGGGGTTAGCTAAAACGTCTTGCCAGAGTTCTGATCTAGCATTACTATCTAGACCTATAATACATCCTGCGTCTTTTGTAAATGATAAAATGTTTTCTAATTTTTTAAAATCAGTTTCAATATCACTATGAAATTCCCAATACATGCTAACAACAAAAACTTTAAAACTATTAATATTAACTTCTAAAACAACACAGTCTTCATCTGATAAATGACTTATCAATATAACATCCAAAGAATTATTAATTACTATGATTGCTGCTCTCTTTTTTCCGACACCTATTGAGTATATGTTGTAATCACAACAAATTCCCGACAGTTTGTTATTAAGAATATAAGGCTCTTGTAAAATTACAATATCGTAGTAAAAGTCATTAATTAATTGCATTAAATTGTTGGTTGTCTTTCTTGAGTGTTGTGCATTGAGTTGTAGGTAATTAATCCATTTGATATGGTTAAAACACGTTTTGTTAATACTTTTCCTATTACCAACGTCCATTAATGAAAATGAATAGATTCTGTCAATCTTCTTAATTGTTGTTGATAACCTGGACATTCTTTGTTGAGAGAAGAATGGGATTAATTTAAATTTGTTTCCTTATTGAATTTGTTGTAATTAACACAATTAACGCATTTAACAATTTCGCTTTTGCACTCGCTTAATCTATGAGAACCAGAACAAACAGGACAAGTTAAAACTCCCTTACAATCCGATGCTCTGTGATTAAACTTGCTACATTTAAAACATCTGGTAATAAAAAAATAATCATCTAATACACACATACTCCATAATATTTTAATTTTTTTGCCTATTAGCAGTTTCCTGGTATCTCCACTCACTTCTACTATTAAATTCCTATAATTACGATTTTTAGTTTTCATAATAAATTTTGGTATAAAATCATTTTTTTTTTACAAATTGAATTCTGGATTTTGATTCAGAATAATGTCACAAGCATTATCCAACGTCATTTCTTCAGGAATATTAAAAATAATAAGTTTGGGTAGTTTACTTTTAGGTGTGTATGCTTGAAGATCATCTTTACATACATTATTTATAGAATTTTCAATTAATTCTAGTTCATCCTTATTTTGCGATTTAATAAGCAATTTGCCATCTTTAATAGATTTAAAAGAACTTATACCAACCTTTAATTCAATTGGATTTATCTTTCTTTTAATTATTGTTTTCACTGATTCGGAGCCTTCTGAATTTCTTGATTTTACTAATAATTTATATTGGGGATAATCTTCATTAATCTTGGATTTTCCTTTAACGACATTAGAATACAGATTTTTTTCTGTTTTGATTAATTAATTCATTTTCGTTTCCTGTGACATGGCCAAAACTTCCATTTAAAAACGTGTCATTTGTAATGGTTGGATTGACACAATGGTTAGATTTTAAAAATTGGTTCTCTTTTTCCAAATTTACGATTTTCTCATTTTTTAACAGCAATTCATGTCTACAATACTAAATATTTTACGTAAATTACATACCGAATCTATAATGTTCTGTTTAAATGTATGCTTGAGATTTCCACTTTTTTCAGTAATATTTACGAGAGTCTCAAACACATTAGTTAACAATACATCCATTTCTTCAAACATTATGTACTAAATTCAACCACAAACTATTACTAATAGTCAAATTAAACTATCAAAAAGACTAAAATATACTAGAGCGAAAGTGATAAGTAACTTATGTCATAAAAGTATGT